>JAPZDX010000020.1:16837965-16849508 GCA_029783625.1 Naso annulatus | reverse complement strand
CCTCACTCTTGTGCATGCACATGCACTTCCACCACCTACAGGCACTGTGCAATCAATCCCTGAGAAAAAAAAAGACAATCTATTCTGCAAACTGGAAACCTGAGTATTGGAAAAACAAGGTCATGTTACTTTATAAATTAAATTTTCCACAAACGAAAACACTTCAACACATCAAAGCCTGAACACACTTTATTTGACTTCCCAACAGTCTTTTCTCACAACAATACCCACTTTGCTGAGTGCAGAGGTATCTCACTGTCTTGGACACACCATGTTAACTCGGACACTAAGTAATCCTGTCTCCATGACAACAATTTAAGCACCTCCCACGTGGGAGTGGAACCAGTAACCATGGAGACATACATTAGACTTCAATTTGGCAGCAAATTACAGTGTTGGGAGCAAGCAGAGGCCAGATAGGAGGCCCTTAAGACATATCAATAAGTCTATTGGGACAGCACCAATACTGATGATCTCAACAGGCCCTCAGGGACGTTTGAGTGCACAAATTAAAGCGCTGTATTGATGACCTTTGGCCTCCATCTACAACTGTTCAGCATACTGTAGTTTCATTGGTGAGCAGACTCGACTGCAACGCATGATAGACTCGAAGGTGGAGAGTGGAGGCCACAGCAACTTGTCCAAAGTGTTGGCACTGTGGGTTAGTCCTACATATACAAACCCTGGAGGTAGAAAGGAGGGAGGGAGAGGAGGAGAGAGGAAGAGAGAGACAGCTGGAAGAAGGGAGAGGAGGTCAGGCAGGCACAGTGGTTGAATACAGCACTTACTCTGAGGACATGAAGGAGGACAACGGTCCGACCTCCTTCGCCTTCTGCAGAGCATGTTTCTGGTTGAACGCTGCCTCTGCTTCCTCTTCATCCTGATCAAAAGAGCAGAGGAGCAGAAGGCAGCTGAATGACTGTAATATCCATGAGTTTAAATAATTAAACAATATCAAAGTGATGAAGAGAACAGAGCAGAACTGGACACAGAGGAGAAAAAAAGAGGTTATTGAAATCGTGAAACAAGAGTAAAGCAGATACGAACAAGCTTATTCAGTCAATTACATTTTTATTATCAGTCAGTTTTTTTATCACCTTGGTAAGTTCTTGTGCATTGGCGAGGTTATCCACAGCAATGGCCAAGAAGACATTAAGCAGAGTGTCTAGTCACAGAGCAGTTAAGAAGAGCAACGAGGTAACGCTGAAAAACTTTAGGTAAGATACTTCCTTTATAGCTGTACTGGAACTGCTGATTCCAGTTTGCCGCTCGGCTGGTCTGTATGATAAACTGAGACAAAACCTAGATACAAGAGAAATCAATGTTTTACAACAATGTTCCTCTGTGTCTGCCTCATGTGGAGTAAGTAGGTTTTTTATCATTGACCGCATATAAAAATTAATGACATGGCAGCTCTCCTAGAAAAAAGCCAA
This sequence comes from Naso annulatus, assembly GCA_029783625.1. NCBI lineage: Eukaryota > Metazoa > Chordata > Actinopteri > Acanthuriformes > Acanthuridae > Naso > Naso annulatus. Next base: position 16,848,075 of record JAPZDX010000020.1, on the reverse strand, counting down.
CATATTGCACTAAGTAGGCTTGCTGCAGCATAGGTCATAAACTCCCCCTCCTTCATGTTAACAGATGGGACAAAAAAAAAATAAAAAATTCCCCAAAAATGGTTTCAGTCATTGTCGGTAGATCTTATCAAGCTGGTGTATGGTAAAGTGTTAAATATCAGCAAAACTAACAAATTTCTGACAAGAATGAAGCTATAATAATAGAATTAAACTAAAAACAAAGACCAATAGTTTGCTGTTTATTTTACACCTGGTGCAGTCTAATTGACTCTACTATGGTACAACATGTTTTTCAGGCGGCATTTCTTTGGCCAATGTTTCCTTGTGTGTGACGCATCATACATTTTTGGAAACCATGACTTTGCTGTGATGAGCCTCCCCTCCATGGTTGAATTTTTTTTACCTAAACCGAAAATTGTGGGCTGCAATCACCCTTTAAATCACTGACATTTTCTGGCTGCACCTGATTGGACAGACAGTTTGCTCGTGGGTCCATGAGCTGTCTGCTTCAGAATGCACGCAGTGAAATACAGATCCAGTGGAACTGTACCTTTAAGGCACAAACCCTCTGGATTCATGGTTTTCAGGCCTCCCCCTCATTGTCTATGTAGAACACCGTGCATGCGTGAAATGACGCCGCAATGGCTCTGTACCTTTAGGCATTTAATTAATGCCTAAGGCAAAGTAGGCGTGTCTGCCCACCAAAGAGTGACGGAAGAACTTTTCGTCGATGATGGGCTGCCAGCCCAAGACTGAACTGAATTTTAAAATGAAAATTTAAAAAAAAACCTGATACAATACAATAACAAATACAGTAACTTTAGTGATAATGGTAGTTTAAAAAAGCAATGAAGGATACAGTTTCCAAATAGTGTGAGCACTATGAAGTAGATCGAGGACCACATGCCAGACTTCACTCCTCCTTGGGATCGAATACCGTTGTACATCACTTCGTTCCAGTCCTCCCCAGTCAGGATCTGAGAAAACACACCAACAGCAACACACAAACATCATCCACAAAACTCTCCTCAGCATCACTGTTCAGCTTAGCTTTAAATACTGTTTGGCTCAAAATTTATTTTCCCGCACATTGCTATTCACTGTAAAAACCTGTGTGAAGTAGAGAGTAATAAATTGTCAGGTTCATTTTCAGACCTGAAAGACGGTCATGATGGCTGCAGGAAAGGTGTCAAAGTTTGTCGGAGTGTAGTCCTCAAAGATGAACCTGTGAGAAAGACGTGACACACCTTGAAAAAGCAGAGCTGGGTCTATTTGGTTTTATTTTAGTTTTTCAGTCAGAAAGAAATCAATTCCTCTCCTCTCGAACTGGCTGGCTGATGGCTTTTTTTTCAATGTGCTCTGTATTCTAGAGGCTAGCTGATACACAAGGCCATGCTTGTTCACCTCAGCCGGCCTTTATTTAAGTGACAGCTTGTGGGAAAAACAGCCATCGACTCAGGGGAAAAGTAAGCAACAATAGCTGTGTGTGTGTTTGTGACAAAGGCAAAGTCTTACAAGTCGGGCTCACACAGTCTCACTCTGATATAATGAAAACTGTGAACAGGCAGTAGGACAATCTGTTCTCTTCTCAAGTGTGTGTATTCAATAAAATAGGATCTACTGGAACATGAAGTCTATTTATCCCTTGTTTTTATGTGTGAATGTCTGTACAGGAAAGGGATACGTGCACAGACTGGAAGAGAAAAACAGTCTATATTTCTGACAGATTGTTTAGACTTTCTCTCTGCCTGCGTGCTTCCTTGCTTTACTCAATTTCTTTATGCACTCTTATGAAGTGATGTACAGGATACACCATAAGCATTTGTAGCTTACACAAAGGTAAAAACAACAACAACAACAACAAATAACTATGTTATATATTGTATTGAGTTGTGTACTAACAAGATCCCAAATGTTTCCAGCAACATTAAAACCCAGAAAAATCCATAATTTTATTCAAGGTCAGCATCATAGAGTGAAGAACGAAATCTGCAAATGAGTTATTTAGCCACTACTCAGTTCATTCAGGATGAAGCACCATTATTTCTTTTCGTCTTGTCTTATGGGTGTTTAAAGGACCATACAAGTGTTACTACATGCCATTGTCCTTTGTCAACATCAGCCACACATATGTTACATAAACCCCATGCATTTTCCCCCAACTCGTTTTATCAATGAGATGTCACATTTGTTTACATTTTGTCCATATTGAATAAATGTTACTGAAAGTTCCTCAACATGTCTGACGATGTTGAACTTCTGTGTCAAAATCATTCCTCACACTAGTATTTGAACTAGGAGGCAGCACTTGTAAGGAACTGTTTTTCCAGGCGTAATAACTTTCATCTTCAGGTGTTCTGGCTCCTCTCTCTTGTTCTCTTTAGAAGGGTGAATAATTTAAGTTATGTCTAGCAACTTTCACATCCTGTAGTGTTTCTATACCCTATTTCAACATAAATGAGAGTGAATGGGGTTTAAAATGCAGTCCAAGATCTACTGAAGAATAGACATGATAGAATTTGACAAGTTGTAGAAGATAGGGGAGTTCTTTGCTCATGGTGAGAAGGCAAAAATAGACTGGTATGGTCCTTCAACAATGAAGACAACAACTCCCATGATTCCACACTACATGTACCTCACTAAGCATCAAACTCTGTCTTTTGTTATTGTTTTAAATAAGAGACCACTAGGGGCAGAAATTAAATGCTGTGTGTTGGATGTTACCTGCCACCGAAGAGCTGCATGCCAAGGAGCGCAAAGACAACAATGAAGAGGAAGAGCAGGAAGATGAGGGAGATAATGGACTTCATGGAGTTCATCAAAGAGACGACCAGGTTTCTCAGAGACGCCCAGTACCTTGATGGTTAGAAAATATCACATTAGTGCAAAGAAGATATTGGAAAATGTGAAAATATAATCTAAATATTTTTTTTAAAAAGAAGACTTAATTGGGAACTCCACAAATTTTTACACATCAAAGTCTGTTTTTAGGTTTTGGGGAGAATGACTACGCATGTTAAATGTTATAGAGGAAGCCGTGTGAGATCTAAAAAAAGGCCTCAAGTGATGTCACGGAGTCAATGTTACTTGGAGTTTGAAAAAGTGCTTAAGGTTAGCAGCTTGAGGCTACCGCGGAATCTCAGAGTGAGCTGTCTGAGTTTAACTTCTTTTTGATTGTAGATATTGTAGGCACAAGGTTTTGACAAGGAAGACTGATGCATGGAGGTGAAAATAATAACATCTCTGGTTCTACTGCATCACTTTTGATCCCTTTCTAAAAATAGTGAATCTGGAATGTCATAGAAGTGAAATGCTGAATTGGTGGAGGACTCTTTTAAGAGGGATACTCTTTAGGTGTGCCACTTTGCTGCATGTAAGAAATATGAATGGCATGGGCATATTGTTAAATATTAAGGCTCCTGTCAGTCTTTTCTGTATTTGTGTGTATGTGTGTGTCTTGTTTGAGGCTGGAAGAACTTAATATTTCATGCATTTGCTTGTTTGTTTCATAAATATACATAAAAAAGAATATATTTAAAAGAAACACAAAGTAAGAAACAAAACCTCACACAACACATTATCTTATATTAATGTAAGTATGGAAAACTGAATACCGCACCAGCATGACACACTTTACACAACAACTAGCTTTTAGTCAACAGTAAAATGTTCCTTGTAAATAATGTGAATATCTCAACAGATGGCAAAGAGCGAGGAAGGCTGCAGCACTAACTTGGTGATCTTAAAGATCCTCAGCAGACGGAGAGCACGCAGGACACTGATGCCAAAGGAAGTGCCAGGCCTGAAGAAACCCCACAGCACTTCAAAGATGCTGCCAACTATTACCTACAGAGACATATATTACATAAGACATTGTGTCTTTAATAAAAACACACAGAAACAAATGAGGATGTGCTTACATCTATGACAGAGTGACAGAAGAAAGAGAGAGGCAGATGATGCAACACAGACAGATTTGGAGACAGAGCGCTGATGCTGCAAATTTAAAGTCACAAGCAGTTGAATTTTTGGGGAAACAAATACGGAGAGAGGGACACGGAGTACTGACGCTGCAGTCAAAGCAGTTGAAGGAAGAGTGGAAGTAGAGACGCGGTCCTAAGCTGTACATCTTCAGAAACATCTCCGTCAGGAACAGAGCGAGGAACAGGAACTCTGCATAGTCTGGAAGAACAACAACAAAAGAAAAAAAGGATTTAAATTTTGAGATTTACATAGACCATTACACCACCATATGATAATCAACTTCAGGAGCCCATTAGCTCAAATTTAGGGGGGGCTCCTGAAATGACTCACAGAGGAAGTTGGACAGCCAAAGGGGCTGGTTGTGATGAACAATGGCCACACACAGCGTGTTGAGAGCCACCAGGCCCAGCACTGTCCAGTAGAAAGTGTGTGTCTTCACCACACGGCGGATGGAGATGCGCAGTAGACGCTCCTTTCGGCGAAAATATGCTGTTGGACCTCGCTTGGCACTCCTGATGCTTGCTCTGGCCATGGGAATGCCTTAGAGCATAAGCAAAATATGGAAAGAAGAATGCATAAACTGTGGTAAAGCTAACTTTCTTTGAACAGGGTGCACCTGTTTACAACAACATCAACCAGCATTTTCTGAAAGCTGCAGCGGAGCACAGTGCTCTCCTCCCGGAGAAAGCCTTACACTTTATGTCTGACATATTTATGATCCTGTCCAGACTCCCACTCACCCACAGAGGAGATGTCACCATATTGTTCCTCCCCTGGTTGCCCTCGATGCACCACATCCATCCCTCTCCTCTTGATGGTGGTGGCTCTCTTCAACACTGCGGGAAGAGCAGGCTGAACATAAGAGGTCCCAGAACAAGCTGTTCGAACTGCACTACCAATACATTCTGTGAAATTAGAGGAAACATTCTGTGAGGACAGTGACACAAAGCTGACTTTTGGGCAACCTGAGCACAAAACACACACTTTACACCTTAGTCATACTGTGCTGTATCAGCGAGTATTTGTTTTTAACCAAATGTCGCCCAAAAAACTGCCTTGTGCATGAGAATCGATACATCTTCAAGACACTCAGGTAGAGTCGAGCAGTATGCAAGTGTGAGAATGTATAATACAGTGAAAAGATAATGATGACACAAATGATACAAGAAATCACAGTGGGGATCATCTGCACGACAAACTGATGTCTGAAGTTTCAGCTGAGAGGGAAAGTTCAGCTCATTAACGTTGCACTTGAATGAAACAAAAATGATCATTTAATGTTGTGTAATGATCCTAACAACTGAATGGAAATCTTCTGCTGCGACTTTATGATCTCTGTCATGGCAAGCCATGCTCCCAGGCGACTTGACAGTTCATGCAATTCTCTTATTTGAGCTGCATTCAAGTGCTGCCATACAGTATCAGGGGAGACGCCGTGCCGTGCACACATGCTGAAGTGAGTGTGATGAGTATGTTTTGACCTTTTCGCTGACTGCTGTGTTTATGATTTCCTTTCATCCCATCCTTCCCCCCACTCACACCTTCCTGCCACCTTTGTGATTTTCTGAATCTGCTTGCGGTCAATATTTGCTTGGGGACTTTTTTTTAATAAACCACTGATCAAACACACACGGATACACGAAAACATTGCTTCCATTTTACACACAGACGCACAGGAGTGTTTGCTAAAGGCAGGAATCCTGAGTGCTGTACACACACACACTCACTCACTTATACAGACACACGTAAAAGCACATGCTGCTGTCTTTTTGGACCAGTGGTTGCTGGGGCAACCACTGTGTGCCACCTTTCTTTTTAATCAAAGCTATCAGGGCGTCTGCATTTATTTCCATAACAACAGCTGAAACAACTGTCTGTTTTTACTACAGATGTGCATTATTGAATTTATTTCTATCTTTAGCATCTTCGTACTTAAAGTGACAGAAATTTACAGGGAAAAAAAACACATTTTAACAAGAATTTCTTTAGTTTTTTGCTATGGTAATGTGTGCCTATGTGTGTATTTAAGTAACAACGTGTGTGTGTGAGTGTGCAAATGGGCTGGTGAAGCTGGTGAGGGAGGGAGCAGAGCAGAGGTCGGTTCTCACCATAGGCACCACCTGTACTCCACTCTGGGAGCCTCCTGAGAGCTGCCAATCAATCAACATTTAATAAAAGCCATGCTGGTTTAGCGAGGAGAAAAGGTCAAAGCAGAGTTGAGAGGGTCAGAGCAGGGACTTAGCTTTCTGTAGGGCTCTGTATCTATGGTGGGTTTAGCAGCATCAGTGCTAATTCTCTCTATGTGGTATTTAGAGTTATGCAGAGCCAAGCAACAGTGTAAGTGAGCCCTGAAAGTGTGCACCAAGAGCAACAAACATATCTTGAACTCACTTAAAGCTAAATGCTAACATCTGAAAGCTAACACGCTTACAGTGACTATGGTAAGATTTATGATTGTGCAAAGTAATAACCACTGTGATGAATACTTACATGCTGATGTGAAGCTTGGATAATGTTTATTCATGTTAACTAATTCAATTTAACATTTCTAATAAGCACCAATCAGCTAAGGAGATTAAAGCCGAGGCTTGTTTTGCAGGTATTTGGTTATTAGCCAAAGTATTGGAAAAAATTAAAAGGAGCGGTGTTCAGGATTTAGTGGCATCTACTTGTCAGGTTGCAGATTGCCAACTGAATGGACTGAACTAAATGAAAAGTCACTGAATTTTTTGAGGAAGAAAAATTCATGGCAATTCATCCAGTAATTGTTGAGATATTTCAGTTTGTTCCAAAATGGTGGACAGACTGTCCATCTTACAGTGCCATAATGTTAGCAATTAACCCATGCCAACCAAAAAATCACATTTGAATACAGAGCACAGATTGAGAAGCATATACCTGTATAGCCTTTACAAAGCAGATTTGCATCAAGTGTACATGCCAGCATTAAAGAGATTCAGTTGGAGAGAGACAGAATGTAAAGCAATGTGAGGATTGCAGAAAGGCAATGTGCACAATGACATCAGGAAAAACAAACATCTCTGCTGGCTCACCATCGAGGGCAGAAGGTCCCGCGTCCTGATTCTCCTCAGCCAGCATCACTTCCTCTGAAAGGCCAAAACCACAATCCGAAATGAGCAGCAGATGGAGTGGGATGTAGTGGCATCTTTTGTAATTACAGTATATATTTATATCACATTTGCGGTGAAACAAACAGCTGAAAGAAAACTGCATTCCATAATCGAGAAATATAAATATTCTGTTTCTCATCAAGAGCCAAATGCTTTGCTTTGTTGATCTGTGACTGCAAACCACCTGCTCTGTCGATCCAGGCCCGGTAACCATTGAGCTCTCTCTCAATCTGCTGTTGGCGTCTCAGTTTCATGAAGGCTCGGCGGTTTTCCACCCTCTCCCTCTCCTTGGCAAATTCCCTGCAGAACCAAACCAAACCGAACCATAGAATCGTTTATTTACTCTATGAGGGTACAGATATTTACAGTCACATAGCTAAATAATTCCTCTCGGAACCAACCACTGGGGAAAAGCTATTGTGTCTTGAATTAAACACTTCTCATTGCTAATTCAACCACAAGAGGAGAGGAGAGACAGCAAGGCAAAGGGGGCTTCTTCTCTCTTACTGTGGATATAATGACAGTGGACCCTCCATTAACCTTTCTGTAAAACTAATTAACTTGTATAGACTCTGACACCGTGTAGTGAAACAGCACAGTGTGGTTTGGCAGTTGCGAGTTTGTCAGCCTCTCAAGGTAAAACCACAGTTACACTGTGTCAGCTGGCTCCAGTCGAGCCTGCCACATCTTAAATCCACAGACAACAACATCGTCTGACTGTGTGGATGGAGCCCATGTCAGGCGATTACAAAGGATGTGGTCTTCACTGCAGAGCTTAAAAAACTTCAAGGCAACCAGTGCCCTCTTTAAACTTTATCATGACAGGGACCAAAAGTAAAGCATCTCTAGCGATCCTTGTTTAGTCAAGTTAAACTTTGTCCTCTGAGACATGTATGGCAACTAAGGACGCACAATATTACTGGGACGTTATCGGTATCACCCAATATCAGCTTTAAACTAAAATATCAGGTATTGGCCAGCATGCTGATAGCTGCCAATATAATACCTGATAAAATGATAGACTGCTGTTTCTTGATTTAACGCCTGAGTCGATGCCATGTTTCGCATGTTCCCCTGAGGACAGACATTATATTTACTCACTTTGTCACTTGTGAAACAGGCCAAATTTGCCCCGTTGTGGGTGTTGTTGAGTGTCTCAGGAAGAGTATCATCCACTTAAAGTAGGATGCATCTTACCTGTTTTGTTTAAAAGCAATTGTCATAAATAAATATGACATGTTTTGTAGAACGTAAGTTCAAGTGTTGTTCTTCTTTTGCCCAAGGAATGAATATTACATCATTTTAAGCTTTGTATTTTATGCATTTTTTTGTATGTGGGCCAACACGTTAAGAGTATGCATAATATAAATGTATGTAAATTCCACTGCAGAGGAGACTTGATGATCTCTGCAATGAGGTGTGGGGAAAAAAAAAAAATAAAATAAAATATATATATATATATATATATATATGTATTGATTATTGGTCAAATGAAATAAAATCAAAATATCGGACATCAGCAAAGAATCTAATATTGTGCATCCCTAATGGCAACAAAAGATTCCCTCAGCTGGCAGCAATATTGCTTACAGAACAGTTTTTACAACCCTCAGTGTCCTGATTTCTCTAAAGTAACTGGCTCGGTCAAACCTTGCTTGGGATTTTAAACTCCCACCAGCATAAATCTCTTTCTCCTTTACTATGGTGAGGTAACAGCACAAAGATAAGCAATCTTTATCAAGTCATAAAGTCATTTCAAGTGCATCACCAAGTGCAGTTGCTCTCCTCTTGTCTCATGTTTTGTTTCCCTTCCTGTCTTTGTTTGCTCTCCCTGTCTTCTTGACTGATCCCTAGTGTATTTAAATCTGTTTTTCTCTTTTAAGTTTGTCAGTTCCTCTACTTCTGTTTCCCGATCTTTGTCTGTTCTCTGGTTGTGCATATGTTTCCTAGTTCTGTCCATGTTTCTTGTGTCATCTCAGTTTGTTGTTTAGTTCATTCTTTGTGTTTTGTCCTTCGTTCTGATATTTACCTTTACCTGCTCCCCCAGTTTCTCCTTCAGCAACTTGATGCATTTAGCAAAGACCAACTAAATGCACTACTGTACAACTGATCACCATGTTATGAATTATAATGACAAAAAGGGCCATCAGGGATATGTTACAGCAGTAGTTCCCTGCAAATTCAGCAGAAACTTGAACATTTTCCGTATATTTGACAATCAGACTCCCTGCTTCAGTATGAATTTGTAATACTTCATAAATGACTGATTATGGAAAATGAAGTCAAACATCGTTTAAAAAAAATAGTCTCTGTCACAAAAGGGGAAAACCTTGATAAGTTTAAAATAAACTTAAACTGAAGTGTAAACCTACCCAGAGAGGACTCCCAGCACCAGGTTCAGGACAAAGAAGGAGCCAATAATGATGAGAGGGATGAAATAGAGCCAGTTCCAGTTGGGGCCCAAGGCATCGTTGGTCTGAAACATCAAAATAAATTCTAGATTCAGTAAAATGAAGTCAGACTGCATCAGACTCATGCCGCCATCGGGATACAAGACAGAAATACACGAGTGTAGGTGTTTGGGCGACTGCTGAAAGTTCCAGTCGGACTGCAGGCGGGGCACTGAACAGAGACATCATATGTATTGATCTGCTCAAGCCTCGAACAAATAAAGTGTGGAGGAGAGTCAAGGTATTCTTTAAACTGTATGAAGCCAATATAGAAACAGAGCTTTGCATCTCTACTTCACCTTACAGCACCAGGACATATAAAAGTTTTTGAATGTGTTTATTTGTGAACATATAAAACATAGTAAGATTCTTCAGTGACTGAGCACATGGGTGTGTTCCTCTGAGTATTCAGTGTTAATTTAACTGACAGTAAACATGATTACAATCAGTCTGTACGGTCAGCAGTCCCTTTTTCAGGAGCATATCGTCCCTCCCTCATTGTTCATCGGCAAAGCTCATTCAGCATCACTTTAGACGACATAATG
>JAPZDX010000020.1:16644977-16656275 GCA_029783625.1 Naso annulatus | reverse complement strand
CTTATTCAAGTTTTGATTACGTTCAACATAATTTTTTGTGATATCACACTGTGGTTAGCTTTGTTCATTTTTGTGTGAAACATGGTGTACTGACACTTCCTTGCCTCTTGAAATGCTGCTGTCTTCTGCACCCTGGGGACACTATAAAGAATTGTAGGGGAATAAATAGCCTCACTGAGTTTCCTCCCAAAATATTGTGCAGTAAAAGCATAAAGTTCCACAAAGTGGAAGCACTCAAACAAAGTTCAAGTGCCTCAAAACTGTACTTAAGTTTACTACTTAAGTAAATGTAGTTTATTACTTTTCACCTCTGGAAAATGCATAAATATTCAGAACGACTTAACAGTATTGGGGCCTGGGGGTGTGTGTGAGTCTGCGGTTTGCAGAGGGATGGAGCTGCAGTGTCAACAGTGAAAAGCTCAGAGGAAAATTGAAGCCCCATAATGGAAGCATAATGGGCTTAGTGTCAGAGTCTCGCAGACGAGCCGGGGGGGAGGCACGACTGCCGTCACCCTCTCTTACCTCAAGCCAGCGTAACGGGGTTTAGGAAGCAACGAGGAGACAACACCGGGCCCCAAACAGGCTTTAGAGATACACCGACAGCCTAATGGCTGGATGTGGATGGAATTCATAACAATAAGATGGTCACTGGTTGTCTCTTTGTGGGATTGTAGCCCATCATGTCTCAGACTCAGGTTGAATACTCAAAAGGTTTCCTCTGAACTCGTGTAGGCTTCCTCCTCAAAATTCATGAAGGGAGACACAGAAAATGTCATTGAAGAAGGCTCTATGGCTGGAGTCTACAAAAGGGATTGATGATATTTTTTGAAAAAAACAAAACAAAACAAAAAAAACTCCAGGCCCTCTTCTCTCATGTGATTTGTGCAGGAGGGAAGGACAGGACATGGATACAGATATAAACATTATGTCGGGACATTTTAATTCACCTAGTGAGAAGCTCTGCTCACTTGCATCTCAATTCACTCCAGCAACTGTACAACAGCTGTCAAGACAAAAATTGAATTTGAAGCGGTGTCCCTGGTGATGACTACCAATGCCGGGTAGAGCATCCATTGCTGTCACAGATCTGTGAGTGACTGACAGGCCGCAAGCAGACATGTTGAGATGGTTATCTAACGCCTTGTGTCAAGCCAGATTTAAGCGAAACACTGGGGGATGAGGGCAGGCGTGGAGCATGGGAGCGTGTGACAGAGTAAAGGCTTAAGCTTTGTCCTCACTGTTGTCGTGTACAAAATGTGCATTTGCATCTTCACGGAGCTGTAGTTAAGATCCTGGATCCAGATTTAGTGTATTCTCATCTGGCGGTGTGTTTGTGTGTATTCTGATCAGAGGGGCCTGAGGACGAGTAAAGCAGATTTGGACTCAGGCCATGTGTTTGTTATTTTTGGAGAACTTACAGATATCCCCCATATAATTTAATACTACAGTGTTGTATGTACAGTATGTTGTGGCGACAGTAAAGACAGCCGTGCTGGGTGTGAAATCTGCAAAACACATTTCCCATTTATAGACAACATACCAAAGGTTTATATTTATATTATAGAAACATGTGTATTCATGTATGCATAGACGTACGTGAAGTGCACAGTATTTACCTGTGCTTTTATGCATTAACTGTATGTACAAATGTGCACATATGGTACTCTTGTTTTAATGTGTTGCATTGTTAAGTGGCAGAAGAATTTCAAGCCATGTGTGATTATCAGTTTGATAGCTGGGTATTACAGAGAGGCCAAATAAACGGGGTCTCAGTGGACTTGTATTAGTACTCATTTGTATTGCAGTATAGCTCTTGTTTTGACTGAGCATGTTGTTGGGTTAGAGATGATTTTTCACTCTCAGTTTACCTCTCTGGTCTGCTTTTAATCTTTTGCTGATCCTCCCAAGTTTCATTAAATTTTCTTTCATTGGATGAACTTTTATGTTTAATTGTTGATTAGTTGTGGGGGATGTTTTTTGCGCAACTTACTAATCTGTTAGGAAAGCAGTTAAACTCTAACACAAAAGTTTCTAATATGGTGTATTAAAAAGTTTTTGAGCTTCCAAACTGTATTTTTCTGTAGGTACTAATAAAGTTTCATCCTTTCATCAGTACCCTTTGCAGGGTCACAGGGAGGCTGCAGCCAATCCCAGCTGACATTGAGCACTCTAGACAAGTCACTAGTTCATCACAGGGCTGACAAACAGCCATTCATGCTCACATTCACACCTACTGACAATTTAGAGTCACTAATTATCTTAACCCGCATGTCTTTAGTCTATGGGACTAAAGTGGGAGTGCCTGGAGAGCACGCAGACACGAGGAGAACATACAAACTCCACACAGGAAAGTCCTAACCCAGCCAGGTATCGAACCCAGCACCTTCTCGCCGTGAGGCAACAGTGCTAACCACTAAGCCACTGTGCTGCCCTAATAAAAGCTTGGCCAGGTTATTTTTTATTTCTATGTATAACGTATGATTTAGGTTAAATGTGGCAATAACAAAGAGGCTGGGCTTCAGATTTTTTACTAGTACAAGGTACACAACTGCAGCAATATACACACTACATAATTACAGTGTGTGTGATTGTACTGTAAAGGTACCCTTTTATCTGATACTGAGTTTAAGTTATCTAAAGAAAAAGTCAAAGGGAACAGATTTTGTTGAATACTTTAATGCGATAAATGACAAATGTTTAAAGCATTCCTTGAATGTAACACAACTGAGTCATGAACAAATGATCAGAGAAGTCCCACCCAGACTAAAAGGCCTGGCTGGTTGACAGACCTGGACAGTAGGAGTGGGTGACATGTATAAAACCTTCTGTTACAGCATGTAATTTAATATCACATTAACAATAAATATACTGTGATATAACTTTTTATTTTTTTTTTAGAAAGTTTAAACTGTTTATGGATAAACGTGGTTGGGAAAGTCTCTTCCTTTTTCCTCTAGTGAGTCAAATACCTGAAAAACCCAGATGTTTCATCACATCGATGCACATATCCTGTCATTCCAATGTTGCCAATAAACAGTCGTGTACAGTGGAGATATTTAAGGTACAACTACCTCAGCAAAATCACAACCAGTTCACAAATTTCTGCCATCCTACAGCAACTGTCATATCACCCAACCCTACTGGGCATATACAGTCAATATAGAGTATTTAGATGAATGAAAATACATGCGGTGGGCTTCATTTCGTGTCTTATCACATTGGAGGGATCATGTTTATGCCCTGTAAATCCAAAGAGCCAAGCCAACGAAATCAAACTCACCTCAAGTAGTGGAAATGAAAATAAAGTCAAATAAAATCTTTGCAATCCTGTAAGGAATGAACCGAACGAGACAAGGACAGGAGCGGGAGGTGGTGGCTGGGTGATCTAGCCTTTGGGAGCAGTGTACTGACGCAGGAGAGAGGAAATGGCACTGGATTCAGTGACCTCCTCGGGGAGAGAGCCCTCCATGTCTTTGATGGACGGGTCAGCTCCAGAGTTCAGCAGGAGCTCCACGATGTCAGCGAACTCGCACGCCGATGCTACGAAAGGAAGAGAGAAATATAAGAGAGGTGTTAAATGGAAAGGAGGAATAAAAAAGTTTGAGAGCAAAATAAAACATTTGGGCCAACTTTCTGCAGGGCAGGCTCAAACTGGTAGCAGCATGGCTACATGGACAACTATATATCATGAAATTTTGCACAGATTTTGATGGCAAAGCAAAAATCCTCATGACTTTTGTGACTTTTCCATGATGGTGATAAGCAGATCAAAGTTTGCACCCATCCTGTGAAATATCTCAATACCTAATTGATGTACTGGCACAGAAACTGACATGTTCACATACTGAAGACAATGTATACCAGCTACTTACTTCAGTGGTTTACTGACTGTTTCTTTGGCGTTGCCATTAGTTTTGCATGTCTAGGCTTGACTAAAAGTCTCAAACACTATTAGACGATTACCACAAATTCTGATACCGACATTCACCATCTTCTTAGGATGAATTATAATTGCCGTTCCTTCAATCGATCTGACAACATCATCATGTCAAAATTTCGTTGAGTCCTTCAATATGGCTGACAACCAAATTCCTGTAAAACTTTTCAAATTCCTATCAGCCTCAGCTATATGTTCAGTGCTAATTAGCAAATGCCAGAAATCTACCAAGCTAAACTGAGACACTGACCATAGTAAACATTACCATGCTAACACTGCCATTGCATATTTAGCGTTTAGCTTTGAGGTCAACTGTGTCAAAGCAAAACCTCACAGAGCTGCTATCATGGCTGTAAACTTGTGTATGTGAAAGAATGAAGTTGAAATCAGCAGAGGACAGTTGTTAAACTCTTTTTATTTATTCTCACCTTGATAAATGCAATAATTGCATTTGCGGAAAGACTACAGCTGTTATGATGGTGTGCAACAGAATTCAGAAAACTTGCCTCTTCTGCGTACTGTAGTTAAATAAAGTGTACACAGTCCTGCAGTTAATGAAAAACCCATCTGCAGGACCAGCTCTGACACCGGCCTGGACCTGTGGTTCTCTCAAACACTTCATTTCTGCCCCATTGGCAATTTGTGCCTTACTAAAAGGCTCTTCTCTCTCTCTCTCTCTCTCTCTCTCTCTGTGTAAGCAGGAGGAAGGGGGGGCCTTGCACTTTCTTAACCCAGTTAGCAGGTCCCTGCTTTCCCGATGCACCTCTCGCCCCTCTGGCACCTTGCCCCCTCCTCATCTCCTCTCTCTTCCTCTCTTGTTCTGAGTGCTCTTCTCTGTCGGTGTCAATCGCTCACTCCTTTTAAAGAGCCGACTCTGTGCTGCGCCATGAGCGCTGATGTCAGCAGCTGCAGTGATTGACAGCCAGGCCTTTTAACCTCCAGCCCAGGGGTGGCTGGCGGGCTGGCTGGCAGGAGTGTGTGCGAGCACACGAGATGTGATGATACATCAGAATGCACGTGAGTGTGTAAGCAAGTGTGTGTGCATGCTTGAAGTTGTGTATGAATAGTGGGTGTGTGAGTGTCAAACACTATAAGAAACCACTTATGTTGCAGCCAAATCAGACTAACAAAGCTTGGCTTATTTTTCCAGCCACGCTTGCAGTCCTCCTCTTGTTGCTCTAAACAGTATTTTATTTAGCCTGTGAGTGTGTTTGTGTGTGCGTGTGTGCGTGTGTGTGTGTGTACGCGTGGAGGGTGTCTCGCCTGGGCCTTGAGCTGTAAAAAGTGGCTCGCCCTCAGGGGAGCCGTAGAGGAGGAGAACAATTTATGGTGAGCAGTAAACCCTCAATTAATCACTTGCCAGCCACTGTGGCCCTGTGCAAAGAGAGGTGGGAATGAATTTTCATTCTCTGCTATTTGTCTCTTGGAGTTCATCGCTTATGTTTATTAGTCATCTTTTTATGCCCCATCCTCGGGCTTTCCTCTGTTGAGCGTGTGTGTGTGTTTGTGTGTGTGTGCGTGTGCAGATCGCCGGGTGGTGGTGGGTGATGCAACATGCCCACTCCAACGCCGCCAACAGATGGTACACACACACACACACACCCAGAGGCTCAGAGGACGAGGGAACCGCCCCTCAGGGACATGTGTGTTGGGGCATGAGAGGGTCAGGGGAGTCTAAGGACCAGTGCTGATTTCCTCTGGGAGGCCTGGCAATTATTACCCCTACACACACACACACACACGCACGCAGAACAAAACCAGACAGGCATCCACACATGCACACATACATACCAAAGGACTCCCTTACACACACACACGCACCCATAGGATACAATATGAGAGAGAGGAATGAGAGAAACTGGGTGAAAACAACTGAAGAAAATAAAGATGAGGAATGGAGGAGAGGGAGCTGGAGGAAGAGACGGCAAAGATGACAAATCTGAGACAAATGTGGGCAAAGAGCGGGTGTGTACAGAAAACAAGCCGCTGTGTATAAAGAGACTGCACACAGACAACATAATGATGTCAGCGCACGATAAATGTAAAGAGATGTGTTCCAAAATGAAATATTCACCGTTTGAAAAATAGACACATACACTTACAAAAAGCTTTATAGCGGAAAAAGAAAATAAATTGTGGTGTTTTTCAAAGTGATTACACAACATGTTGGATTGTGGACATTAATAAGAGAGACCTACTTACCATAATGTAGCGCTGTCTGTCCTTCATTATCCTGTAAGACAAAAACAAGTCTTTACATCAACAGACCTGTGACCAGGAAAGAGAAAAATAACCCACAGAGTGCAAATGGAAAGAATAATATCAGGAATAACAAAAAATATATCGCCAGGAAAATGGAAATTACCTTGCACAAAGTTCCCGAGAGTCAACAGAAAAACTCTCAGCTACTAGAATACTAATTACCTCAGCTATGTTAACGGTTTTGGCCACAGGCTGCCATGTCCTCATTTTATCAAATGGGACACTGAGAAACTGATTTTAGGACATGTGACCTGCAAATCAAATCTTAACTTGCAGGTAACATCAAGCCTTGATCAAACTAAACCAACGAGCCACTAAAACTCAACAAGGTGAGGAGGAGCCTCCAGCATCACGTACGACACCAGATCAGTGTCAACCCAAGAGATGAAACATGGAACAAGGCTGCTGTGATTCAAAGTTTGTGTTATCGTCAACAAATGTCGTTGCCTGGGTTTGGACCTTTGAATCCATCCTCTTCACCAAGTTCAGTTGATGCTTTATGACAAAACAAAGGCTTTATGTTGTCCTTGGAAGGCATTCACGTTACATTAAAAAAGACTAACTGTGCTTAGCTTTTAGTTTGTTAACAAGCAAAGCAGATACAAATAAAATCAGCATATAGCTTCATTTAAGCTAACTGAATTGATTATATTAGTGTTCATTTTGGACCATGCACACAATCCTTAGCCATGTGCGTCACTGTAACCATGTTTTCCAACTATTTGTTCACATTTCTGTAGCTCCCTGCGCCAGTGGGTCGTAGTTGACAGAAATCTCGGATGTCTCTGACTCAGATTTGCACTTGATTGCAATAAAGTAAACGATTTTTCCCACTTGTCGGCTCAGAATAATGATCTGAACATACGACATGAGTGCGACATTAGTCTTGACTTCCTTTTCTTGTTTGTTGTTCACAACTCTCAGACTTTCGTTCCTTTAGCCTTTAGAAACCTACAGGGCTCAGTGATTTCCAAAATGAAAGAGTAATTCCTTTCTTTGTATTCATTTGTACAGTTATGGTTACAGTCACTCTCTCAATCCCCCTGCACTCATAATTTGAGGGCTTTTCACTCGCCAAAAAAAGACCATACAAAAAAAACACCAAGCTAAAAAAAAATTTGACTAATTGTGTCAATTAAAAAAACAAAAAACAAAAAAAAAAAACAAAAATCAATAGATATCACAATAAAATCATTATCGTGAATTCTTCAGGCCACAACCGTGAAGGGAAAATCAGTTTTGAAAACAGCCCTGCAGTACAACATGAAGAATAGAGAATATTTACAGCCCTGTCTTTTAATGAATTAAGCATTGGAGCTATTTGACCCCGACACGCACAGCTCAGGGACAATGGAGAGAAGACTGAGTGTCATGGGTGAGCAGAAAATCAAGTATTGGACCCTTGCGTGCACATGTGTGTGAGTGTGTGTACAAGTGGATGTGTTGGTGTCTGTCTTTTGAACAGTAAAAATGATACTTGGGGTCGGGAGGTCAGTGGTGGAGATGTAATTCCTGTTAGAACTGTGGATTGGGGACAGTGATGGGAGTGTGTGTGTGTGTGTGTGTGTGTAGGTATAATGAGACACAATATATGACAGGCATCATCAGCAGGAGATTCAGTTCTTAATCACTGTTCCAGCCTGCCTTTGCACCTCATAATGATGATAAATGGTCAAACTGTTGCCTCCAGTGTCAAAACAAGAGCAGTCATTGAGGAAAGAACAAAGGTTTCACACTCGGGGGCAGATTAAAAGCCAGTGGCCGCAGTGACATTTCCTTCTATGCCGAAAAATGTCACTGCAGCTGAAATACTTCCTAATTACTCCAACTGTTAGGGTGAAATTATTCATTATTCTCTCCACCTTTGCCCCTCTAACAGCAGATCCTCTTGTGCTCCTTTCTGTTTTGGTTACTTCAACATCATTCCTTTACTGTCTTCCAATCCTTACTCCTCATCTTCCTCTGACCTCTTTCCTCCAAACCACACCTCCCTCATCTCTTTTCTGTCATTACCTCATCCGCCGTCACACCTTTTTTTCCTCCTCACTCTCCTCTCGTTACCACATCTATTTTTCTCTCCCTTTTCATTCAGTTTCCTTTTCAATCTTGCCTTCCTTTTCCTTTTTCCTTCTTCATCCCTTTCCACTCTTCCCTCTCTAGGTTGGCCCAGTGCAGAGTGATCCTATTGTTGTCTCTCTCTCTCTCTTTCTCCCTCTCTTTCAGGGGCAGCACTTCAGGGACCTGCTGATTGGATTAGAGCTTTCTATTCCCTCTGGGTGGATCACAGAGCACAGATGCAAATCGCCACCAGCGTGGAAAGCGTGCCGTAGTTAACTGAGGACAACAATGCTGTCTGTCTGCGAGTCAAATCGCAACCTGTGATGCATTGTGGACATTGTGTGTGTCGATCAAAATGATACTGATTCTTGAGAGTGAGAGAGGAAGACAGACAGAGACAGAGAGAGAGAGAGAGAGAGAGAGAGAGAGAGAGAAAGAGAGAGAGAGAGAGAGATAGACAGATAGACAGATAGATAGATAGATGTTGTTGTTGTTTTTTTTTTGTTTAATTTGTTTTTTTGGAAGGCATCTCGTGGCCCCCCTCTCTGTGTCTCATGACCTCCTCGGGGACCCCAGCCTCCACTTTGGGAACCACTGATCTGGAGCACAAGGGTAATTTTTTTTTAAAAATATAATTACAAAACCTGTCTGGCTGCTGAATGAAGGTAAAAGTAAAGATGGTGAAAACAAAAAAAGAAGAAAAAAAGGCATGGTTTCTAACCACGAGCTAGCAGCTACTGTGATGCTACATCCTCCAGAATCTTTTTAGATCAGTTCACTTCTGCAGTTCAGTTGAAAAAAAAAAAAAAAAAAAAAATCATGTTTCTCAAATTTCCTCACACATTTTGATGTAACAAGAAGGTTTGAATGTGCTCATCAAGAACAATACCCAGTGTCAAGGGTGAGGGTTTGAGTCCCACTTTGGTCAGTTACACTAAACATGTCATCCAGTCAATACTGTGCATTGAAGTAAAATGAAGTAAAACACAGTTAGTGCTTCTGCTCACTCATTATCTCAAAGCATCAGCCCCACATACAATTTGACACTGAACAGTAAAGTTCCTGCCTAGACTCTCACGCCTGAAATAACTGTGTGAATGTTAATATGTCTTCTTCTTTGTTCTCTCTCTCTCTGTCTGTCTCAGTTTCAATTCAATTTCAATTCAACAAGCTTTATTAGCATGACTGTATATTACACAATGTTGCCAAAACATATTAATAAACATTTAAAAATATAAATAAACAGAATAAGAAATATGACAACAATGAAATGTTATGTAGATGTAAGCCAAGACAAGATTATTTCTATAGCACATTTCAGCAGCAATGCAACTTAAAGTACTTTATATCAAGCATAAAAATGCAAATAATCGCACAATAAAATGACATTTAAACACACAATATTAAAACAAGTCATTTAAAAACGAGAAAAGGAAATAAAAACAACTAAAACAGAGTAAAAGAGTTATAAAATTCCAGAATAAAAGTTCCAGTGCAGTAAAGAATTAATAACTTAATAAAAGGCAGCAGCAAACAGAAAAGTCTTCGGTCTTGATTTAAAAGCCTTGAGGGTTTCAGCAGACCTGCAGTTTTCTGGGAGTTTGTTCCAGATATTTGGTGCATAGAAACTAAATGCTGCTTCACCATGTTTAGTTCTAGTTCCAGGGACACAAAGTAAACTTGTCCCAGATGACCTGAGGGGTCTGGACGGTTCATAATTTTGTAGATCAGTGATGTATTTTGGCCCTAAACCGTTCAGTACTTTATAAACCGGCAGCAGTATTTTGAAATCTATTCTCTGAGACACAGGAAGCCAGTGTGAAGACCGGAGAACTGGAGTGACATGATCCACTCTCTTGGTGTTAGTGAGGACTCGAGCAGCAGCGTTTTGCATCAGCTGCAGCTGTCTGATGGACTTTTTAGGCCCGTGAAGATGTAGTTGCATGTAGTGAGCTACTGGACAATAGTTAAGAGTGGACTAATAGAACATGTAAACATACTGCCCAAAATAACAACACACGATGGAATAATTTTAATAAAGATTAATTGTAAGTCAAGTTTGACAGGAAGCTCAGAGAATTACAGAGCTCATGGCAGGCTGCTGCATATCTACCCGCCAGTCTGCAGCAGTCTTTCTTCTAACAGGGGAAAATTGGGTTATTTTAGTAAAATATTCATTTCTAATACCTTCGTATGACTCACAATGATTAAGAAAATGCAGCTCGGTCTCTACTGTTCCCTGGTCACAGTGAGCACACAACTTCTCTTCTCTGGGCAGCCATGTTTGTCTGTGTCGGCCTACCTCCACTGCCAGGTTGTGTTCACTCAGTCTGTATTTAGTCGATGTTTTTCTCAGTTTTGGGGCAGACACTGAGGTCAGGAGGGCTGCCACAGTGTGCTCTCTGTTCAGGGCCACAGCTTCTCTCTCTCTCTCATTGTTGCATGCGTTCCTATTTGCATATTCAGGAGTCTTATATAATATTGTGAAACAGTTGGATAAAAAAATAAAAATGAGATGCTTATGACAAGCTTCCTGCAGGGAACAGTGTGTGTGTGTGTGTGTGTGTTTGTGTGTTTGTTCGTTGGGTGTGATCTTCGCGAATTGTGACACATCTCTTTTCACACCAGTCAGCTCATCTGGATCACACCTCATCTAAGCAACTGCAGGGTTACTGTATGCCTTTGTGACTCTAACACACACACACACACACACACACACACACACACACCGGTAGCCCTAATCTTATTTATTTGCAATCTGATTAGATTAGCTGCTTTGCTGTCAATCTCCTATGATACTGTGGTGGATAAGAAAAAGTAAAATGCTTATGACAAGCTTACTGCGTGTGTGTGTGAGAGAGAGAGAGAGAGAGAGAAAGAGAGACAGGTTTGTTTTTCTACACATGTGGGGTCCTCTCATTCATTCAGTCATTAACTGCAGCCACTGGAAATTTTACTCACAGCGTGGGGTCCGACTATCTTTGTGGGGACAAAATTTTGGGCCCCACAACTTTATCATTAAATTTTAAGGTGAAGCATTA
>JAPZDX010000020.1:16590249-16606953 GCA_029783625.1 Naso annulatus | reverse complement strand
AGATAGGTGAGGGTGTCTTATGAATTGAGACGGGATCAATCAATCAGTGGAAAATCATGCTGTGACGTTTTAACATTCTCCACTCAATCAAATTGATTTGTGTCCTTTTCACACTTTTTTTTTTTTTTTTTACACACAGAACAGAATGCTACCAAACAGTGAAGCAGGCAAGTGCAGAGAAAAGAGTTTCAAGGATGGCTTTGATGTGTTTGATAGAAGGAATCTTTGAATGTATCAGACAGTTGTCTGCTCCTTTTAGTGTTTTAATGGCAAGAGAGACACTGCAATGACAACAGAAGTAGAAGCAGACAAGCAGACAAACAGACAAATGTTATTGAACCCTGTCTGGCACTCACTCCCATGGTTGAGATTTTGTTGACTTTTCATAAGAGAAACAAGATTAGCACGTTTTATAAAATTCAAGCTTACCGCAGCACTTTCTCCGAACATCCATGAGACCCAGTCTGTAAAATCTGATTGAGTTGAAACTGGGGCAGAACAATATTGGAAAAATTGACTTTCTTAGAGGACAAAGTGCTTTATAAGTTACCTCTTATTCACACAAACATGTGCACGCTGATTGCTACACAGCTGGTGTGCAAGGTGGTGGCGCCTCAAGATCGATTTTGATGATGATTGTCTTGCTCGAGGACACTTTGATGTGTGGACATGAGGGATCAAACCACCAGTGCTGCCATTGATGGACAAACCTGCTCATTTCCAGCACCAGCCTCTCTGTTGTGTTACATTGTCTTTTTAAAAATCACATAAGCAGATAACGCTGTTTTAATTCATTTATCGATTTATTTAGGCTTTTACACTCAATTTTAAGCATGCTTTAGCACTAGCTTGTTTCTTTTTTGTGCTGTATGTGTAATATGCAAATTAGACAATGCGAGAACGTGCATGCTACAACATCACAAATGAATCTGCCAAGAATTCTCTCAATTTCTCAAAACACAATTTCCTAAAATCCGAGGTGATGACTGTCCTGTTTTGTCCAACTTTCAGTTTTGTTTTGGACAGTTAAACACTACAAAGCACAAAGATGTTCAGTTTACTGTCACATCAGATGGATAGAAAGCATCAGATCCTCACAATTGATAAGCTAGTGCAAGATGTCGTTTATCCTGTTGGCTATAGATCAGTCAATGACTTGTTTCAGATGCTTCAGCTTAAGTAACCAAAGTGTAATTAAATGGCTTATATAGATTTTTTTTGTTTGACAAGAAATAAATGTCTTAAAAAGATATTAATGATTTCTGTGTCACCTTTGCACATTCATACTGTGATATTGCAGGTGAATGTATGTATTTTAAGCCCTTATTCTTAAACTTTCATCATTTTATGAAATCTGGTAGTAGAGGACTAATTATGAGGATTTGATTCAAGAGTGCACCCCGACTCTCTCTCTCTCTCTCTGTCTCCAGCCTCATTCATTACAAAAAGCAACATTTTTAGTATTCAAAGGATGTTTCCCTTGCCTGAGGGAGACAGTTAACTGGGTTATAACTACTCATTCACACACTCTGCTCTCTCACTGGACACCTTGTTGTGCCTGATAGAGTTGTATAGTTGATACACACAGCAATGAACAAGGAGCGCTTCAAAGCCTGTGCTTATGTACTGATGTCAGGGTCGTAAAACTGTTTCTACACATGGGCAAAAATATTAAAACATCTGCAATATCCATCTGTTTGCTCATATTTTGATCTTTTAGTAAGTGCGTAATTGTCTCTCATGCTGTGTTATGTTGCAGTGCTAGCATGGCTTTGGTTTAAACAGACCAGGACATGCCATCAAACAGAGCATACCACAGAAAATGCAGCGTTTTTGGACAAATTAATCAGTCAATTTTTACAATATAAATAAATGCAAAATAAGAAAGGTGGTATCAAACGGAGCAAGGCACATGCACATGATGGTGGCTCAGTTGCAGCATGCGACCTTTCACCCCTCGTTAAGATCCTTTGTTCTCATTCCCTCCGCCCCTCCACTGGTCCCTGTGTAATTGTAATTAAAACACGCCTGTCACTGCACGGTGGAGAGCCAATGGAAGACGACAGAGGGAACAGCTGGTTGGATCTCACTTCCTCCTGTTCCAACCATTAGAATAAGCTATGCCACAATCTAATTCAATTAGTCTGTGGATTATGACAGACATCTGAGAACAATGGCCTCTGATAATGAACACACTGCTTTACCGGGAATCTGTGTGCAGGTGTGTGTGTGTGTCATGCTATTTCCAGCAATGTTGACATAATGTGAATGTCAGACATGCAAATATTTATTTTATAAAGTGCCATTCTCACTCTATAGGGAGGTTTTATGCTGCAATCATTCATTTTTTTTGTCTCAGCCATCCATTCATTCATTCATTCATTCATTGTGTCCGTCATTCTGCTACTCTAAATGGTCAATCAGCAGTGATGGTATCTGTGCTGGGCTGAGTAAGCGGGAGATGTGGGAAGATGGCAGTGATGGCACTGTCTGATTCATACTGGAAGTAAGGGTGGGGCTCCTGTGTGGGACCATGAAGACAAACACACACACACACACACACACACACACACACGTACTCTGTCCGAGGAGGAGAATCAGGTTTTGCATTATTGACTTTCAGCTCAGGGGACCCAAAAATAGATTTTCCTCTGAATCACAGGGTCAGGATGTCAGAGTTGAATGAATCAGACCAAAAAATATTATGAATGGATGATTTCTCATTTGAAATTACTTTTTAAAAAATCTTCTACAGTAAAGCTCATTCTTTAGCAAATATTTACACTATTTATATACACCACTGTCTTGTGGCTTCGCTGTCAGTTTTTCTTTAGGGCCTGTCATGTTTTATGCAGTCAAATCAATAACAATATAAAAGCAGCAGTGGGAAAATAGGATGCTTGCAAAGCTTCTTTGTGTGGCAAGAAATTTCTCTACCATTTCCTTCAAAAAGAAATATGATTGCTAGGGGTGCGCTGATTGAAGTTTTCTTGGCTGATTTTGTAAAAAGTCTGTCCTGCCAGTATAATTTTTTTTCCCCCTTACATGCAATTCAGCTCAGGCAAAAGAGGCCTTAAAAAAGAAAAGAAAGAGACAATAATTTGTTTTCACTCAATCAGTCAAATTCAGCCCAGTCAGTCTGGATCCGGTCCAGGTTTTGTCTGCTGGTATGTAAGTGAATGCGCTGCTCTGATATGGTACTTCTCCTCATTTTCCTCATTTCTCCGTGTGAAAGTTTCACTATGATGACCTGCTGTTTGTGTTTGATTCGCTGTGGCTGTAACACGTGGTGCTGCAAGGCGCTACGTGCAACATGAATCAATGCATGCTTGCAACTGGCTACACTGAAAAGGTCCGGCCGAGCACGGATCAAGGCAAAATAAGCCTCTCGGTGCTGATCGATCTGCTGGTTGGTTGATCTGCACCTCTGATTACCAAAAAATGCATACAACCTCCCATATATTTGTTGAATCTCATCAGTATTGTGTTTTGTTTAGTTACAACCTAGCCATTTAAGGTCTGATGTGTGCAGTTCAGTTCCAGAAATTAAATATGATATTCATTAATATGTTTTAATAATGTTTTAACCCCATGAAAATAAAAAAATGTCTTTTTACTTTAGAATGAGCCCTGTGTATCTTAAGAGAGGGAGTGTCAAGTCAATTTTGTTTATATGATCTCAAATCACAACAAAGTTGTCTCTAGACACTCTACATGTAGAGTAGGTCTAGACCAAACTCTTCAATTAAAATATATGAAATTTATGAGAACTCATGAATTGAAAACGATTCCTTTTTTAAAGTAAACTGTGTTGCACTGCCGTGTCTCTACAGTAGCCTAGCACGGACAAGCCAAACGCAGGCTCTGAAGAGGGCCCTTTGTGTTTATAGCCAGTCCCAGGCCAGTCCTTATTTTGGTTTAAGTGGTTTAGTGTCGCTTGGCCGCCATCAGAGTGTGAAGAGCGAACAGTGCCTGTCATTTCCCCAAAAAGCAATATGAGTATTAAACCACCGCTCGAACTTTATTTACTATTATGTGACAGAGACAAGAGAATATGAACACAAGGAATCCTCCATAAAGCCAGATGGATGTATATTTCACTTTGACAAAGCCAGATGTTCATTTTCCCATCAAACACCTGCACCACCACAGCTGAATGGTCTTGGCTGTGCAGCCTGTGATGTTTTTGTTTCCTGTTCCCACGCTTCCTCTGGACAGTGTTGGGCCCTTTACCTTTGCCTCTGCATTGCTTTGATTACAGGAGAATTAACACAACAGTAAAGCTGTCCATCGCTTCACCTTTTCAAGCTCTGCCAGCACCCCTTTTACCACTTCCTTCCTAATGAATATTTTGCACCCATCCATGCATAAGCTGTTGTATCTAATCTACTGTACTTAATGAGAGTGGAGACATGAATCACAGGCACATATCATCCTAACTGCACCTTTGAACCAACACTTATTCTGCTATGTTCTATTGTTGTCCATGCTGCTTGCTTGCACACCATTTTGTTTTCTGCTGTTGACGAACAACTGCTAGCCTGTGTATTACAGCACTGATTGTTATTCTGCTGGCGTATATGATGGAACAGCAGCTGTTATTACTGTTGTTGGTTCCCTTCTTTGTTTGTCCTCTCCCAACTGCCTGAAATTACATTCAGATATCTGTCTTTTTTTTTTTGGTTTAGCATGTTTAAATTTGTTCATTCAGACTGTCTTGGAAAAATGTAGATGCATTGATTGTGTTTTTGTTTTTTTATTTTTAGTGATGCTACGTACCTTTGGCTTGGTTCAAACAACTGGATCAGTTTGGTGCTTTCATGGGACTCCTTTCTTTGTGATTTATGTGCTGCACTGCTAATCAAACAATGAATGATAAACAATATAATAATAAGCATAAAATAAAATACTGTATTTATTATTAACTACCTTGGATGCATCTCCACAGTAGAGAAATAAATGAACACATATATGTTTAGAGTGAGTCCTCATCCCAGCCACAGCAGATCAAGGATAAATGCACAGACACCCAGGCAGCCCAGCTGAGAAACATGCACGACAGGCAGATGCTGGCAGGAAGGCAGGAGTTCACGCGGGCACTCAGAAGGTGGGAGAGGCAACGGGTGGAAAGGAGACAGATGGACAGACGGACAGGTAGACAGGCAGGAGGGTTCAGCAGGACAGTAGTGTAGCAGCCAGGGTCTCCCCCCAGCCTGCATTATTGATGGGCTCTTTGACAGGCGGCTGCTCCCGCTCGCTTCCAGGCACTAATTGTTGGATTTTTGTGGGGGGTGGGTTCCTTTTTTGGTCCTTAAGCTGCCATCAGGAAAGTAGATTTAGGGAAAATCCCCAAGAAACAACGTCAAATAGAGCAACACTGAATTACAACAGCTTTAATTAAGTAGGAAGAATCTAACAGCTTAAACTAAGATCTTGTAGAGCTCTTGCTTTTTCTGCTGTCAGACAACTTTACTTTTTCTTAACCAAAGTATATGAGGTTGTTTTTCGCTGCTTGCTTTTCTCCATGACACCGTCATTTTTTCCAGGCGAAGTGAAGACACCTGAGGTCCAGCTTCCAGAGTGGATTTAAACCAGGCTTCATGTTACATAGCAGTAGATGAGGGAGGTGGCAGCGGTGTGTGAGATTGCTCCTTTGATGAAGCTTCTAATGGTATTAGAGGGGAGGGAAGCAGGGGGAGTCAGGGTCAATACAAGCCTAGGATCACTATCCCAAGGTCAGGGACTAATCGAACAGAGTAATGAACATTGAAAAAGGTGATAGGTAATTGGATAAAGACGGGGATGAAGAAAGATGGCAAGTACTACTTGGTTTTATGTTTTGATGTGATGATTATAAAAGAATGTGGGATAGAAAAGAGATGGGAAGATTACATGGTTTGATTGGGATTGTCAATGACCAGTCTGATACAGAAAAAGATAGAAACAGAGAAAGAGACCCTTCAGGCAGCAGACAGACAAACAGACTGAGTGGGAGGTCCCTGGGCTCATCTCCAATGCATGTTGCCCTGCATTAGCACTACAGCCATCCCGCAAGAGAAAGACACGGAGAGAAAGAGAACCTTGATAGATGAAAGTCTTCTATCCATCCATCCATCCATTATTCATCGGTGAATTAGATCTCGCCTGAATGAAGTAGAGGAAAGAGAAGGAGGTGGAGGAGAGGGGGAGAGAGGAAAGGTATGAGGTGGATTTGGATAGCAACTGTTGTGGTGTTGGGAAAGGGTGAGGAGTTCAGATGAGGATGTGGCTCCAGCAGAGATGGTATTTTTAGATTTTAGGCATTTTACAGTCTGGGAGCATAAGATTTCCACTGGTGCAAATGTGCTGTTGGCAAAATGGGGTGAAGGAATTTGAGACATAGAGATAAGAGAGCAAAGCAAGGGCAGTGGTGTTATGGGCCGGGGTGGAAGTGTAGGAGAAATTATGATGAACTGTTGGTGTGTTTCTGGGAGGAGACGGATCACAGTGAAGGTTGAAGGAGAGGTTATTTATGTGCAGAGGAGTCAAGGTCTCCTGCGGCCGTCTCAACTCTTTAAGGTGCTATATGTGACATTTTAGCACCAGTCACAGTACTATTCCTCACATTAACTCTGTTGACTGTGTTCACATGTGGCTAAAAATGTGGTCAAATCCGCTTCAAATCTACTAGGCCTATATAAAGTGCAGTGTTTGGAAGGTATAGGTCTCACATGGTCGAAAAGGTAGGATTTTATGGTTTTCACCCAGTAATCAGGATCAGCTCTCTGTATTGGAACAGTTTTATTTCTTTCATTCTACATTCATGACACTGCCAGTGCCAAACACTCTTGTGCTCAAATACCTCAGTTCAAACTAGATATCGACCCCGGGCACAGAAATAATTTGACCTTTATTTAGGAACGGTATTGCAAAGCTCCTTTAATTGTAGTTATGGGAGCCTGTAAGTGTTATAAATCCTGTTCCCAACAACTTGGCAGTACTGTGCATCTCTGGCCTATCACTGTTTGCATATGTGTGCACATCTGTTCCGGCCGTGGCAAGGATTTCCTGATCTCTGTGTTGTATGAACATGCTGCCACTCAAATGTGGATACCAGGAACAGCCTGTGATGTCTGCGTTGTGGACATGATATTGAGCTGTTTTTGCCCTTATTCCGAAAAAGGCAATATTCCGACTCAGCCTTTCACATGGCAAAGAAAGATGAACATTCCAATATCATTCCTGTTTACATGCAGCTGCACACACTGCAATTAACATAATGGGTCACCATTTTCTTTAAGAGGTCAGTATTTACCAGAAACTACTTGTAAGTCTTTCATAATGCTCAAAAATAGGTGTGTTTCTCCTTCCGACCAGAAATGTGGACTTTTCTTTTGAGCGTGCATGTCTTCTTACGTTCAGCAAACTGTTGGCTGGTTTGTTTATATCTCACAGCTGAGCACATGCCGTAAAAAGGCATGGAGCCATGTGTCGCAAGCTGCTGTAAGAACCCCAATTGAGGCACATATTCCGACAAGGCCTTATACATGTCCAGTAAATCAGCAATTATACCGCCATATCCGGTATATGTCTTAATTGGAAAAGGCTCCATTTGGAAGTAAGGCTTGACTAGGAATATCCAACGGAAATGTGCCGATTGCATGACCTGTATCAAATTGGGAGTATTGCCATATTCGGAATGTAAGTGGAAAACTAGTGTGCGTGTAAATGTACTGACTGATGGACAGAAACTAAACCCCTAATCCCAAAGTTAAACACAAAATAGTTTTCTCAGACGCCAAGCATTTACTCAACAGAGATTACGATTTTGCAAAGGCTAAATAAACAGACAGCATTGATCATATGATCTGGCTGTTTGCCAGGCACACAAATGGAGATCATATACGTGGAGCACCAGCAGAGATCTCAGCGATGTAAAGCATGGGAGGCATGTGAATGTAATGCGATCTGTCTTTGTTGATTAGATATCAGCTGCTGAGGTCTTAAGGGTTTCGGTGTGTTTGTTTAGCATTAGCAAGGCTTCCAAACCCTTAATGTTACCTCTGATATGAGGCAAGTTATTGTTTTTAATCGGTGATGAGAAACCTAATCAACAGCTTTGGCTGTCTGCCAGCAAATCAGCCAGGCTTTGCAGAGCGTAGCCAGTCAGTCAAAGCTGACCACATGGCATCTATCCAGCGAGGATTCGCACATGGCTGTTTGGATGGATTCATTTCAGTAGCTGTCTTTATCGACTGCATTGCTCGACTGGAATAAGAAAAGAAAACTCAGAGATGAAGTGCTTTTTGCAGATTTAGATGTCATGTGCACTCACATGGCATCTGTCCTGCACTCAATGTCGGCAGAATAATAGAAAAATAGAAATGCAAAGCAGCGCGAGGTGGTGATGGATGGTTAGAGAGAAGAATAGAGACATGTGACCTTGCTTCTGCTCTATGTGTTTTGTCTCGTATCTGATGTTTTTATCTTCTCACACTGCAGCTCTCTGCTGCACTTGCGTACAACTGTAGACGCACACACACAAACACACAAATACACATGCATGCAGAGACTCTCATAAACAAGCACACACTCCGGCACAGAAGGAGCTGTGTACTGCAGAGGGTGTGGGTGTGATTGTGAACTATAGGTGATGACAGCAGGGCCATATGCTGATTTATTTCGTGGGGAGGGGGGTTGGCATTGCTATTAGGACACAACCAGTGAACTCAGCACTTGTCCATACTCGGCACTTAGCACTCTTAACATTCATTGGTAAACAGAAGTGTGAAGGGATTAAACACACAGAAGTGATTTTATCTTTTAAAATCTGTTATCTAAACTGATTCTCTGCTCTAGGATTGGGAAGGTGTTATCTGTGTAATGTCAAGTCAACATGGTAAATTTGTCACAGACGTGTGTGCGGTTTTTGATGGTCGAGTGATACATGGCGGTCCTGTGTGGGTGGTTTTATACTACGTGTTAGTGGGGCTTTGCAGGAGACACGGTGTCCTTCACTCTACCCATTCGCTGCGTTGTCTCCCTGGAGAAATGGCCAAAATCTGGCTCACATTGGCTCGGAGGCACAAGGACGTGGTGAAAATGTACCAATCGCATAAAGCTCACATGAGTTTGTCTCCTCAGCTCTATGTTGCTGTATTGACTCTCAGCTGACTGTCAACATAAACACAGGCCTCAGCACTACACCAGGCAGCAGAGGGATCACTTCAGAGCTGAGATGTAATGGAAACATTCATTTCTTCTGCAGCACAGAGTTGTTTTTTTAAATTGAGTAGGGGCCCATTGGGGTAATTGCCAGTGTGCCTGATGAGTAAGCATGTTTGTGTGCATGAAGGGTGGTTTACAGGGGTGCTGCTGCAGTCCCCATACTTCACCCTTTGCTGTTCTGCCCATGGGCAGAATGAGAGAGGAACAGTCAGAGAAAGACAAACAAGTGGACAGGCTGACAGAGGAGCACTGAGTGCTGCGAATGACAGATAAAATGAAAGTGGAGGCATGAAAGAAAAAAGAGGGGTGACATTGGTGGTAATTGGAGGAAAGGATGTGAAAGCCTCAGGGAGCCTCCTTTTCCAGTCGCTACTATCACTCACATAAAATGTGTGTGGAAAGAAAAAGAGGTGGAGGCACAAAAGACATGAGAGCACGACTGAAGCGCTGTCGTTAACTTATTAAATAAAATTAGATTCAAAGCATATTTCTTTCCAACGATGGAAGCAATAACTAGTTATAATTTAAGTTTAATTTATTTGAGGTCAGTGAATTGCTCTTTAGAGGGCAGAAGAATATTAGTCCTCCAGATGTAATTTCTCCTCTTGTTTACACTTTATCTCCTTCTTCTTATCGAGAGTCAGGAGGAAGGAGATATCAATAATTCACTGCTATTGTTCCGTCCCGGACAGCCCGTCTGTTTTTATATTAAATGTTGAATTATTAACAGTGTCTGAGAATGGAAATATGGCCAATGTCCCTCTTGATGCTCAGGACTCTTCAAAAACTGCCCTGTTGCTCACTGGCAGCCTCAAAAGTGTCAAAAATATGTAAATGTTTAAGTAGGAGGTGAGTCAAAGTACCATGAGAGTGTTTTTATGGCTGTATGAAACAAATGAGGGGGTTTAGATACTGAGAGACGCCACCTCTTTCATTACACACACACACACACACACACACGTTTGTACAGCTATACTTGTGAGGACACTCACTGACATAATGCATTTCCTAGCCCCTTACCCTAGTCCAAAACTAAATGCCTAACCCTAACCTTAACCTCAACCTAATTCTAACTCTAAAGACCCCTTCACACTTAGAACGATAACTATAAAGATAACTATAATTATAAATCTTTTGAAATCATTGTAGGTAAATCTCATGTACGTGTTCACACTACAACTTTAGCGATAAAAACATCCAAATGACAACTATAACAATATTCTTGATTCCATCTCGGAGAGTTTTTTTTTTCTTTGATGCAAAGACAACAACAAAACGTTTTCAACCAATCAAAATAAAGTTCAAAGGGAAGGGGCGTGCCCTCCATTTGTGTACTCATACCAGCAGAAGTAATGGCGTCGTTCGCAGAAGAGCTGACCACAGAAGTGCAGAATAACCTGGCACATTTTGACAAAGGTCATTACTGCTACAAAAATGCCATCATGCATGCCGGCATGTTATTTGCTTTTTTAGACCGACAGTAAATTAAAAACAGATCGGTAAAAAAATCTTCCTCCATTTCCTCAGAGATATCAGTGCCGAATGAAAGACATCTTGTAATGCTTGAGTGATGGAATATCGTTATTGTTATCGTTATCGTTAGCTTTATAGTTATCGTTCTAAGTCTGAAGGGGCCTTTAAAACCAAGTCTTAACCCTCAAAATGCCTGTGAAATTCCTGTCAGAGAGTGAGGAACGGCCAAAGTGTCCTCACTCTCTGAAACATGTTCTCACTTCCATGGTGTAAAACTCAAATTACTAAAAATTGGTTCTCATAAAGATAGCTGTACGAGGGCACACACACACACACACACACACACACACACGTATTAATTCGGTGTCTAAAGCTTTCTATTACTGCGTTTAAAGTCACCATGTCAGGACTGTTGGTGTTCATCATCTCAGCCATCCCAGCTGCCATATGCTGGCCTCGGGAAACGTGCATATTTCATATCCTCCTCAACATGTGACTAATTTATTCATGATGTACGTTAATAATAACCATTGACTTCCGTGATGGCAGGACTGGCTCTCTGTTCGGGTTGTGTCCTGTGTGTGCATTTCTCTTATAGTGCATATTTGTGCTCGATGATATGATCTCTGACTTCCTGTCATGTCCTGTCCTTTCTGACTTTTGACCAGCTCTATTCTAAAACAGTGACACTCCTCGGTGGCTTTTCAGCAGAAACAACAGTTTGTTTCTGTTTTGCATTTCGTCCTCGGGGCAAAACTGCACGGCTTCTTCTTTACAAGTGCCATCTGATAATTAGGCCTCATAATCACCCTATTAGTATGCAGCTCAATTGAGCAGAGAACAGCTTATTGTTCCCCTGGCATGAGCAGCAGCCATTTGTAAGAGGATTATTGTAAATTTCTTGTCAGGGTTTCAATGACAATGAGTTCTATTTGTGATGACTTAAATTGCTGCATTGTTAATCTTTAGTGCATTTATTTTTAATAAGCTAGCAGTCATTGCAGTTGTGTTGAATCGTCTATTAGGATACTTGCTAATATTTTTGAAAGCATAAAATCAGTGGGAATGGCACCACGTTTCAAAGCCGGTCACTACAGTCTTGCGACCTTATTTTCTGTAACCTCCTGTTGACTCACAAAGCCAATCTGAACTCCCTCCATCACAGTTACCATGGAGCCAAAGAGAGAGACCAGAACCACTTGAGCCTTGTTTTGCTCCTGTGACGCTGAGGATCCAAACAACAAAAAGAACAGAACATGTAGAACTAGAGGCTGGGATGTTAGAGTGAATTTTAATACTGTCTTGTAAAAGCATTCTGATACCTCTTAAGAACACAAACAAACAGAGTAAAGGAACTACAATTATTTTTGATACTTTATAACAACAAGGGGAAAATGCTTTCCAGTTCTCCTATCTAAGGAACTGCTGACAATGTGAATAAAAACAGGATGTAGTCTTTTTCAAACAAACTTTGTTTACCAATGACAGCGTCTGGGTCATATCTTTATAAAATCATGTGTTTCAAAGTGGTGAGCCTTGCTTCATCCTTGCTTGTGAATGACTGAGCCTTATCAGGATGCCCCTTGCTGTACAAACCCAATCAAGATACCATTACCCGCTGTCACCAGTGAACCTGTTCACCTGCACATTGTTGTAAAAAGGTGTTTTCTTTTTTTTTTTTTTAACCATTCCACAAATGTCCAAGTTTTTTGTTGCCCCTGTCCCATCTTGTCTGAAACCTGTTGCTGGCCTTGAATTCTGAACAAGCATATTTTTCACATCAGTGAATCTGATGAAGTAAAGCATTCAGTGTGCTGTCTTTGCACTGGTGTATGTCAAAAAGAATGAGTAAGTTATCAGTTTCTGTTTTGTTTATGGTTTACACTGTCCCAACTCTTTTGGAATCAGGGGTGTACCAATAAACAGTATATATAGTATGAACAGTCTATGAACATTAATGTGATTTTTTTAAGATATACATATATCTTTATAAAACATATAAAAGGTATTTATCAGTAAAGACTATTTATACATGTGTATTGTCTTAACCAACCAGCTGAGTTACGTGTCTGGTAATGGTGAGTATTTGTTGTTGTTACGCTGAACAATAAATAATATATATCATGCATCAGAAGTGACCGTCAAGCAAATAATAGTCTCTCTGCCTGTGTCCTTTTAGTATTTGTTGCATTAAATCCCAAGAGTTAACTTTGTTTTTCATTTTGATTTTTTTTTTTTCATGTCAGAGACCTTGCATCTTCTCTAGGTTGAATTACTTTCTCCTACTTTGGTGCATTTAACATATTTTTAAAGCACAGTTCTAGTGGCGTACGTTGATGAATTTAAACAGTGACAATACTAAAATTCCTTGTTTTTGTTTTAGTTAAAGGAAAAACTCACTTTTTGGGAGGAGTTTAGCCTATTCATCCAAAATCCCTGTGTAAGACAAGTGCGTTCAGTAGGTCACCAGATACCCACCCGGGGCAAACAGTTTGCACGTTCAGTGGAAGTAATGGGAAGACGCTTTTACCGTTGTCTAGGCCCTCTAAAACACGTCCAAAAGTCTCCAACACACTCGATCTACATGTTGTGAGCGTGTATATTCACCACGCTATGGAGACATTGTCACTGTGGGAGCCAATTCAAAGGAACTAGTTTTCTGGGCATAGAGACACAGCGCAGTTATGCTCCGAATATGACAAAAATAATTTAATTTCAGAGCCAAATGGGCAGTCACCACATGACTATGTGATTGTCATAGATAGTAGGCCTCAAATAATAAATTGTCAAATTTAAATTGTCTGTGTGCTTTTCTGTTGTGCTGTTCAGTTTTAATATGAGGTAGTTTTTCCTTGGCAGGACTTCCTCACTACACACTTCGCTGTGTGTAGTGTGCTTGCATGTGTTTGTGTGAAACCAGGTGGAGCAAACCAGATGTTAAAGGGTCGATTTGTCTGCTCTGTAAAATACCAACTGGATACTGTTAGCTGCAGGGCTTTAGGAGGCTTAGGCCGTATGGTTCATTCACTAGCACACACACACTCACACACATTCAACACTCTGAAACCACAGAAATCTCCTGCTCTGATTTGGTGGTCTGTTTGTACTGAGGTCAGATGAAGGGCATGGTTGGGAATTCAGAGCCCCAGTGCTCACCAGTGGTTGACAGACGGTGGCTGCCTCTCCTCTACATGCTGCTCTTTAAACTCAGCTGGTATCTACCCATGCTGCTGAGTGACTCATTCAGACACACACATACACGCACAGCACACATGACGGTCTTCAGTTTGTATGTCACATATGCATATTCTACACAGCTTGTCCGCAAACATGACACATGCCTCATGCCTCCCAAACAGCCGCCCTCAAAAGTACATATTTGCGTCTATTCTTGTAAGCGGCCTTGTTGACATAATACATCCCATAAAATTATAATTTTCTCTTTTTTGCATTTTTCAGAAGGGAAGGATATTTACTCTGCACCAGTATCAGTAAAAGAAACGCGAAGGATTCAGGACCCAAAATGTCTTTTAAAATTAAAAATGTCCTCAGTCCTAAGATCTGAGCTGGTTGAACAAAACACAGTAGAGGTGTGTATCTTTCAGTACCTCACAATTCAATTCAATTTCGATTTTTGGAGTCATGATTCGATTCTTATTCAAAACGATTTCTGATTCAAAATTGGTTCCTGATTTACTATATAAGGGGTTTAATTTCAGACTTTCCTTCAGTCTGTTTAGCAAGAGAGAATGGCAAAATATGGCATGAAAGCAGAGTAAAGTATAAATGATGGAGGGTTATTTTTTAACATATTAAACTGTAAACAGCTAAAATGCAAACATGCAAAGACAGACTTTAGACAAAAGGTAACATTTTTCTATGCTAAACTTGCACAAATAAAAACTTTTTAAATTCTCAGTAAATTCAACAACAAGTTCAAGTTGTGTCAAGTTGATCGACCAGTCGTTGTCTAAGACATTCGTCCTTTATATCACTTATTTATCGGCTGGACGTTTAATTAAAAACATGATTAAAAATCCATTTTAAGGATTAGTGAATCAATTTTGAATCGTACAAAATGAGAAATTAGATTTCTGTGTGAGTCCATTTTTTTCACCACCCCTACTTGTCAGCCTGAACTGTTTGTTTTCTAATAGCCTTTAGTTGTGTTTGGGAGGATTGATCAATATTCAGAAGATGTGGCAGTTTGAAAGGTCATCATCAGTAATAGTTAGGGTTTACATAAAAGGCTTTTTGTAGACTCAAGATTTGTGATCAATTGATGCTAAATTGTTAATGAATGCTGTGTAATTTTAATGTTTTTTTTATGTTCTGTGTTCATTAAGTGCTTTATAAAACAAACCTGTGTACTTCCTGCTCATGTAAATCATGTTAATGATGTGACTCTCAAGCACCACAAGGTCAGTATGCTCCTAATCTGATTGAGTCAGGAAATTGCTCCTAATTCAATATCAAGTATTGGATTCCTTTCCTCCTTGCCTGGATGGCAAAAGGTAAAATGGGCAGTGCGATGGTTAATTCATGAGTTAGAGTTACAGTTTTACAATGAAGAGATGGAAACAGACGTTCCAAATGGGAAAGTTGAGCTCCCAAGTTGCATTTAACTGCAACCTGAACTAACTTTACCTTCGTCAGTAGCAGCTTTGTTCTAAGTTTATGCTGGTAGCTCAATTGTAACACCAAATTTTACTACTCACTTAGAGCATTGCCAAAGTAAAAAGATCTTAGTTTCAGATGATCATTGTAGTGAGAAAACAAGTCACCACTTACTACTTCCCACTCCTTTTGTTACCCACCACTTAGTGTTGGGTTAATATCCGGCAGAGTTTAGAGGTTACAGTGTTGCACTTCCCGAGTACGACCTTGTCATGTCATTGAAGCATTAGTGAACAGTTTTTATATCAAGCACATGTCTGACACTAATGGGTTTATTCATAGAACTGTATGCAGAGTCTTGGTGAACATTGTCTCAGCAAAAGGCCAAGAATCCTTTTCATTCTGCAGCCTCCTTCAATCTTCACTTTCATTCTTTATCATACTTTAAATTCCAAGTTTCATCCTCTCTCTTTTATTCTACCTCTAATCTCCTTTAACACTCACTAAAGCGTCGAATGCCTTTACTTTCTCTTTTACTGCCATTCTATTTGCATCTTGTGCCCGCTTCCCAGCCTTTGTTCTCTCTGTCACACAGTTTATCATCTCACGCCACTGCTCCTCCTTCACCTCTCATCCGTCTTTTTTTTTTTTTTTGCATTTATCTTTCTTCCACTCTCCCCTTTCATTCATTGACATAGAATAACCATGTTATAGAAAGTTATTACACTCAGAGATTTAAAAAGTAGATCTGAAATACCACTATGACTTTCTGACATAATGTTGGGCTCTGCTATTTATACAATACATGCAAGGTTTTCCTCAGTATATAGTCAGCTCTGCCAGACTGCAGAGTTTCCAGACACTGTGCAAAATTGTGCTCTCGGTCTGAGGAAAATGCTTTGTTTCATGTCTGCTAATCTACCAGCTTCAGAATATCTGCCATGTCACAGAAATATTTGTGTGTATGTGTGTGTGTGTGTGTGTGCATGTGTGTGTGTTGGTGTCTTTTCCTCTCTAATTTCCAGTTTATTTTGTCCTCAAAGTGAAGCTTTAGTTTGAATCTTATCGAGAGGCTGCAGCTGCTGTTGTTAGAAATCCACGGCAGCCTGGAGGAAAACCTTCACACAAGTGCACGCACACGGGCGCACGTACACACACCTCGGTTTATCCACACCAAGCTGACTAAGACGTACACCTGAGAAATGAAATGAAAGAGCAACTCGCTTCACAGTAATAAAAACCTGTTGAACGAGCATGTGCTGTTCATTCAGTTCTACTAATTATTCCAATTTTCCATCACATTTTCCACCATTACTCATGAAAATGGACAGAGTCACTATTGTTGTCAATATTGTTGTACATGCAGGAATTTGACGGTGTACCGGAAGCATTGCCATTATTAGACCT
>JAPZDX010000020.1:16542955-16555380 GCA_029783625.1 Naso annulatus | reverse complement strand
ACTTATTTTTTTTAAAAAGAAAATGATGGTTATTTTTATGCATGTGCACAAAATTGCAGGACATTTGCGCTCGGTCTGCACGGTTAATCAAAATTTATCGGAAACTGCGATATGGCCTTCTGCAATTGTTAAATACCATTAAGGCATTGATTATGTTAAAAGGGAAATGTGTGTCAGTATACCATTATAATTCAAATGTTGTGGGGCTGCAGAGTTTTCCTGACTCATCATATTCTACAGACTTAAGAAAACACCTTTGTTTGGTAAAGTTCCCTGCCAAAATCACAAATCTCTAATATCACAAATCATATTAAAACTGCAACATCAGTCCAAATAATCCAAGTTAGATAATTTTTTATAGTTGTGCAGGACTAATTTGTTCTCTTTTTTTTCTTTTAGACAAAACTTAAAGTTTAGCTCGTACTTAACAAGCTGTTTTACTCTGATCTTAACCAGTATGATATTTTAACTCTTTAAACCCCCAAAATACTTGTTCTAGACTCACAGAAGAGTAGACTGCTGCTGTATTTTGCTGCTGACACAATTTAAATAGTGTGTGTGTGTGTGTGTGTGTGTGTGTGTGTATCAGCATGTATTAGTGCATCTTTGCCTCACACAATGAGTGCATGTACAATTCAGATATCTATCTGAAGTCTCATGTTTACAAACCCTCCTATGTTACTCTGTTCTTTGTCTAAGCCGAGCTACAGGCCCACAGGAGAGAGAGGGTGGGGTGTGTGTGTGTGTGTGTGTGTGTGTGTGTGTGTGTGTGTGTGTGTGTGTGTGTGTGTGTGTTAGAGGGGGGTGTGGCAAGACTGAGGGCAAAGTGTTGAGGGATAATAGAATGCAGCCTCGTCCCAGGGGAGGTGGAGGTTGTGACTGCGCAATCATTACAGGCATAGATCTATCAGTATGCTGATGCCCACAGCTTCTCTGTCCTCCTCCTCTTCCTCATCTTCCTCCTTCAGCCCTTCTCCCTCCCTGCCTGCCTCTCCCTGAGCCGCAGCAGACCCCCTCCTCATAGTCTTGTCCTTTCCTTCACAGCTCCCCACGGTCCTCAGTAACGCTCCCTCAGTCCTCCTCCTCTGATAATAATCAGCCTCCGTCTTGATTGGTCCTGAGCAATCATAGCAACCTGCACAGAAACAGAGCTGATATGAGCTGATTTTTATGATTGTCACGCATATCGCCTAATGGAATAAGCAATAAGTGGTTAAGGATGTCTGAGGAGAAATTTTAGTTTTAATGGAACAAATGCTGGGTTTTTTTTTTGTTTTTTGGGGGTTTTTTTTACATGCACTGCCATAAAATGTGCCCATGCCTGTCGTGGTAATTTCCTCTGACAATAAACACCAGAGAAAAGACAGAGATCTCATTATAGGACAAACTGTGGAGGCAGCTCCTGGATTACTCGTGTTTGCTCAAGAAATGAAAAGCTCACCACACCTCTGCGTCAGGCTTAGCCTTGAGACATCCACACAGAGCGGATATGAGTGAGGTGGCCACTCGATCAATATAGCCCTGATTGGCAGGTTAAGCGAAATACATAATGAGCTGATATAAGAAAAAAAAAAAAAAAGAGTAAATCAATATTCTTTGGCATTTGCAGCAGTGGGAGAGTGTGTGTTATTTGTGTCTGAAAGCGTACATGCAGAGAGGCAAACCGTCGCTCCTGAATGTCAGGAGTGGCCTGAGGGGAGTAAATGGAAAGAGTCGCACGGGGTTGTATCGCTTTACAAAGCGAGGTCAATAACTGAGCTCCTGCCAAAAGTAGTATCCCAGATAACATGACCATAGACGCCAAAGCATGCCACAAAATGCTGCCAGGTTGTTCAAGCATTTGTGTTGTACACTGGTGAGAAGTGACAGAAATGGAAAAAAAAAAACATGCACTCAGAAAGCGTGACTCATTTGGGCATCCTGTGGCGTGCTGATAAGGTTCTATCCCCTTTGTGCGTTACAGATCATTAATGGAGGTTGTTCCCGTCTTTGCACCTCTCTACTGAAGTGCTGCAACAATTGTACACTAATTAATGTTCGCTAATTCAGTCTAAGTGTTCAAAGCACATAAGCACAGTCAGAACTGGCTGTCACATCCGAGGTAAATTTTAAAGCAGTGAGGTCAGCCAAGGTGTTTTTCCACATGCACTAAGCATTTTTCCTAAAATTGTCCTTTGATGCTTTTATACGCTCTGATAAAAAAAAAATGTACAACTTATCAGTGCTCTTTGTTTCCAGTTTCGTGTGTTCACTGCACCATTTCATCGGGTGGAGTTTGCAGACTTCTGGCTGGCTGATCAGCTGAACTCTCTGGTGGTTGTTCTTATGGACCTGGAGTATCTCATCTGCTTCTACATCTTTGAGCTGCAGTGGAGCAACAGCAAGGGCCTGCTGCCCAGGCCTCATGGTGAGATATTAATTTATGTTCAGATTCTTCACTGTATGTCAACTGCACCTCTGTCAGATTAAACAACTGAAAGACAGTACAATGAGCATAAAGAGGATTAAGTTAACGTCCTGTCACCTTGTTTCTAAATATGTACAAGCAATATAATGTAATGAGAGCTTGTTGTTTGCTAATGAATTTTTTCATTTCTATATTTCTTTAGAATATAACTGAACATAAATGGACACATCACACAGTCAATCCTGCATGGACCTTGTAAAATGTAAAAATTAAAAAAAAAAATTTTTAAAGTCCCTTTCCTAGACTCACCATTTCCCCAACTTCCCTCAAAAACAGGCAGAAATATTTGTGTAGCAGTAGCCTCAGTCGACAGTTATGCAATTCAACCACCCAGTAATCGTAGTCCCGAGCAATTATATATTTTATTTTTCTTTCCGGAAAAAATGTACTTTGCTGAACCACATGCTATGTATTAATGTGTTGCAATACTGAAATTTCCAATTTCGATACACTACCTTGAAAAATATCAATGTTTGATGCAACAGGGGAAAAATGACCATATACTGAGGGCATAAAATTTCAGACCTTTATTAAAAGATATGTATACCAAGGAATGTGTGCTTCTGTAGAAAAAGTGTATAAGTTTTATACTTTCTCTTAGGGTTGTTATTCAACGCAGTCTGGGAAATGTAGAAAAATTATAAGGAAAGTATACGAACTGGAATGGATAGACAAAGAAGAGGCATGTGGAAAGTGGAAAACGCAGCTTTTAACAGAAAAATCCATGAATGAACTCAGCAATGCAGATTGATTGTATCGACTGCAGACATTCGAATATATCAGCTAATTTAGACTTGATATTTTTTTGTAATCATTGCATTTATTTATCATCTGCTGAGTCAGAACTTAAATTAATATGTGTGCCAGGCTGTCGAGTTGCTTTCAGGAAATGTGATCCGAATGAGATTTTAATTGCTGTCCGTCCACTCCAGCAACAGTGACACCTCGGCCTCCACGCAGCCAATTACCACGGAGCTAATGGAACGG
Organism: Naso annulatus; assembly: GCA_029783625.1. Taxonomy (NCBI): domain Eukaryota; kingdom Metazoa; phylum Chordata; class Actinopteri; order Acanthuriformes; family Acanthuridae; genus Naso; species Naso annulatus. Next base: position 16,551,926 of record JAPZDX010000020.1, on the reverse strand, counting down.
AAATGTTTGGCCACACAGAGGTCACCATGTGACTTTCATAATAATGAGCTCCTCTGTGTGAGGGGAATGTGTGAAGAAGGGGCCTGATAGAAGAGAAAAGGTGGAGAAAATGAAAAAAGGAACAAGAGATTAAAACCTAATCCTGCTGTATTTTATTCTGCTTTAGATCCTGATGACTTTGTGTGCCACAGCTACTCGTACGGCCTGCGCGCCATCATCCAGTGTCTACCCGCCTGGCTCCGCTTCATCCAATGCCTGAGACGTTACCGTGATACAAAGAGGGCCTTCCCTCACCTGGTGAATGCTGGGAAATATTCCACCACCTTCTTTGTCGTCACTTTCGCTGCACTGTATGCCACACACAGAGGTATGACACTCAAATACTGTATGTACACACAAAAATCTCTTTATATGTCATGTGCCTCAGGTAGTAGGTTTGATTTGAGCTGAGTAAACATGTGAAAGCGAATCTTCTGACAGCTCAGAATCACAGAAGTGAGAAGTGAGAAGTCAGTCTGTGTAAAGCTGAAAGTCTGCAACCAGAACCACGAAATGTGTGTGTTGCTGTTACAGAAGCATGACAGCAACAAACAGGCCCCTGAGCCTTTGTATTGAGTGTATGTGCTCAGAAACCAGAGGTGACCTTGAGTGCAAATGCAAGACGTTGGCCTTGGTTCTCCTGTCGGTGCATAGAGCTTATAATGGAAATAGGAAAACATTGTCAAACACAGCCACGGATAAACAAGGTTGTGCTTGCAAAGTGTGGAGCTCTCAATCTCAGAGCAGGAAGGACAAGAAGCAGAGAAATGAAGAGGTAGAACACTGAGGGACACAAAGAGAAAAAACTGGAAGGAGAAAAACAAGAAAATAGACAAGTGGTTACCATTAATAGTCAAGTCACTCCTCCTCTGACAGCTTCATAATTAGCCTGCAATTATTCTGATTCAGAAACCATATCACAGAGCACTTAATGTTCAAAGACGCAGCACCCAGGCAATAAAAACGTCGTTTCAGCGTGCATCCTTTGTATTTCAGTTATCTGTCCCAGATATTTGTCCACCATGCTCGTTTTAATGGAGTTTTGTCTGCCATTTATACATTTTAACTCCTCTCGGATGCCAATTTATTTATTTATTTGCCAGCAAAATGCCAGCTGTGAAACTTCATCTTCAGGCTTTCAAAGCGCTAAATGTTATTTCCCATCTTGACTTTATTCTTTTCCGATAGAAATTCAAATCAATACGCTTGCTTCCTAAGCTGACCGCCAGTGATCTGATATTAAATGAAGCAGGAACACATGCAGACAGACAGACAGACAGACAGACGGACCTCTTTTTGCTCCACAGCTCGGTAGGAAAGGCGTCCATTAAACCATATCCTCCTTCCTCCTCTGGTCTGAAGCCTGTAGACTAATGGCCTCTCTTCATGTCTTATTCTGTGTGAAGCTGTCTTTCATCCTGCATGATAATGGAGACCGAGACAGATCGCTGGTCACGGGAAGGAGCAGGGTGGGAAGACAGACAATTACAAAATGTACACACATAAATGGTGAATGAAAGGTTGAGGAAATTGCCTGTTTTGGATATATGTGATGTATCCTCTGCAGAAATTCGAAACAGATAAGGAGATCAAAGGCAAAATCCTGCATCCAAATATGGAAATAACGATTGAACAGCCTTCACAGCACTAATAGCAAAAATCTTAGGTATGGATTAAAGCCTTTAGCCCAGATGCTTTCTGTAGTCTCAGTGTTGACAGGACAGATGATGCCTGCATTACCCAGCATCTGCCTGAGAGACTGCGGGGCGGTGTCGTGTTCACGCTGCTGGGTCCAGCTGTAAAAGCCGACTGGAGTGTCAGTCGGTATCTGGCGGAGCTCCCAGCATCTGTGGATGTGTCACCTTCATTGCTAACCTGCTCTCACAGATGATTTCTGTGTGACCTCACCACCTCACTCATGCCTGGAACTGCCCACAGTTCCAGGAAAGTACGTAAACCATAAATGCAACAGATACATCACACACTCCTCTATGAAGTACTGACAGCGTCCAGTTCTTTCATTTGCAAATCTAAATCTGGAATATTAGGAGGTTCAGTTTCCTCTCTGGTGTATGTGTTGTCAGCTGTGATGCAGTTTTTAAAAAAGGAAAGTTCCACGCTTCTTTCTGGCTGCATTGCGTCAATGTGGGATTTGAGGGTTGAATCCTGTTTGATGTGGTGCAGAAAACGGGAGCAGATTTCTGCCCTCAGAGAAACGTTCAGTTCAGCTCTGTGAAGACCTGATTGGACACTGTCACTGAAACTGTAATCTCAGCAGACGCTCAGAGGCCTGTAACCAGAGAGATGATGGAAGATTTCCTGGTTTGGACAGAATTTCCAAACCCCGCAAGATGCAGTGTGATGCCTCACAATAAAGCAGATTACTTTACTCAGGATCAATACAGGCTCAGCTTTATGTACGGTGGCTTGAGACTCATTGCTGCTTTAGATGCAGGGGAGTTACAGGCCTAATGCTAATTTAAACCCTTGGGAATATCTCAGCCTGGAGAACAAAATGCTGCATGGGAGGCAGGATCGAGTAAAGTTATTTGGAAGGGGAAATAAAACTAAATACACAGGTTAGATTACAAACTGTGGGAAGATAAACCAGAAAAATGTGTTGAGGCTTTTGTCGAGTGTGTTCATAGATGTTTAAAAGACATCCCTCTGTCTGTTACATCGACATCAAACCTCCTGAAACCAGCTAAACTAACCATGACCAAACAGGAACATTAGTCCCGCTGGTCTCCATGAGAGGCAGACGGTGCTGGTGAGAGGTGGAAACAAATTGAGTCAAGCTGCAGCAAAGGATCAGTAAATTTGGAGCTGATAGAGCACCAAGGGGAAGGTAAAAATGAAAGGTTAGATGGAGACAGGAAAGAAGTAAGAGAGTGCACCAGAGGAAGGCAAGAAAATTGACATGAAAGAGATGGTGAGTCACAGTCACAGATTTAATAGATATCAAAATATGAATAATGTTTCAAAATGGATGATGGGAGAGAAGAAGAGAGGATGGGAGAAGAAGAGAGGAGGAGAGGAGAGGAGGTGTAATTACCCGCCCGCGGCTGAACACACATCTGCTGGACTCTGCTGGAATAGAGATGAGCCCAGAGCTGACAGCTTTTATGACTTCATTTCATGTACTGACCCCTCGTTCGTTACGAAGAGAGGAATTGCTGCACACACAGACACACCCTCACTCAAACACACACATTAACCAATGAAGATAAAAGAGCCGACTCTGACTCTCTGCCTGCCTGAACTCTAACTCACCCCTGCTCCTCCTCCTGCTACAGCTGATATATTTACATCTGGAGTCAGACCCGGGCTGAATTAACTGTCGTATGAAGGTGCATCATGTATGTTGTGAATGATGAGCCTCATGCAATGGAATTTTTAAATCCTGCACGAACAAAAATAGCTTGTGTCAGCGATGAAATTAATATAATGTGTTCAATCAGGTTTGTTGTTCGGATGCAAGATTCTTAATTAGCCTTGTTAAGGGCTTGGGTTGCCGTGGCAACAGATGAACAACCACTCTTAATAGCAGGGGCTGATTTTTTTGGTTTTGTACGTCTTTCCTTCAGTGTGTCGTGAGCATGTTGTCTGAAATGACCCTACTGAAGCGCTCTGAGTTAAATAATGTTAAACCTCTTTGGTTGGCTGTGGACAACAAACGAAACTGTACATGGGGGGGTGTGATCTGGGGGGGCTCTAATGACTGAGCCTACCTTCAGGAACACATTACAGACAGATGACTAGTTAACTGACGATGGGGCCGATGCTACTGGAGATAAAAGCCATGTCTCCAGCTGCAAAAAAACCCCAAAAAAACAGAATCTACTATTTTTGGGCCAGTGGTTAGTGACCTGAGTGTGTGTGTTTTTGTGTGTGACTACTACCCATTGAGTGAGTGTGACAGGAGCCACTGACCACTGTTAGTTCCTACTAAGCATCCAATCAATGTCCATCTCACCGGGCTTAACCTTTAACAGCCCAGTGGCTAACCAGCCTGGTGGAAGAGATCCTCAGCCCAAACAGAAACAGAGGGGTTAAATACTTCAGCACTTTACAAGCTGAAGAAATCACATCAGTAGATATTTTCCGGTGAAAAGAGTCTATTGCCAGGACTACATTTAATTTACGGCTGGGAAATCTCAGTGTGGCCGCGGGGACTACTTCCATCGCATCCCTCAGCTAAAGAAGCCAGCAGCACAATGGATCCAGTCGTTAACAGAGCTGCACAGCAGTAATTCTCTGGTCGAAATGTCCCCCCCGCTCTGCTCCCCGGCGTCTCGTTGGCTGGTCGCAGGAAGAAGCAGTGACTATGACAAATGGGAGCGAGGCCGTTCACTGTCTGGTGGCTGCTGTCTGCGTCTGTGTGAGTCACTGTGTTAGGCCAATGGGTGCTGATTTATATATCGGCGCCCACTGAGGAACAAGCAAATCACATCCGCAGTGATCCTGCAGAGGCACACAGAAGCTGCTGAGCACGACTCTGACGTTACACAGCACATCAAACAACTGTGAACGACTTAGTGCTTGTTAAATACCCATCAGCTGTGCGCAGGTTGATAAATTTTAAGTATTACTATCACTACAGCTAAAGCGCACTAAGCACAGTCTCCTGCTGTAACCATGTAGATACATGTAGGTACTTACCCTTTGGGGATGCATAAACATTTACTCAGCAAGCAGAGGCTTTGTTTGGATAGTAGAAATAGGACATGCTGTTCTACTCTACATGCTTTCACAACCCTGGGACACTAAAGCAAAACAAACCTTCAGTGTGTTACACAGTACATTTACACAGGTTATATCATTATCAATTAAAAAATATATTGGTGCTCACGTAAATGCTTCTGCTTTTTACACCTGTCACTCCTTTACTAATGGTTGACAAGTTAGGATACATAAACAGTATAGGTTAAGTGCATGTGCATACACAGTGTAATAGATGCACTGTTAAAATGGGCCAACAATATTAGCATGAAGTCGAATGCTGTAAATTTGTTTTTTTTTAACTGCTGAGGTCATCATCAAAACATTCTGCTAAGATTTAACACATTATTTCAGTTATTATATGAAACTGTAAGTTTACAAATGTCGTAGAAGTTTTTGCAGAAAAAAGAAAAAGTTTTATGATTCTCCAGTTCACAGCTCTTACTTTTTAGCTACTTGAAAACTGTTTAGTCATCTTTCTTTTTTTTTTTTTTTCTTTGTTTTTTAAAGATATTTTTTTTGGCTTTTTCTGCCTTTATTTCTTTGAAAGGATAGCTGAAGAGTAGACAGGAAACAAGGGAGAGAGAGAGAGAGGGAATGACATGCAGCAAAGGGCCACAGGTGGAATCGAGCCCGTGGCCGCTGCGGTGAGGACACAGCCTCTGTATATGAGGCACCTGCTCTACCAACTGAGCCACCGGGTGCCCCGTCATCTTTCATTTTGTAGAAAAATGTTGTAAGTGGAAATTGAGCTGTTAACTTCAGTAGAAGTCAAAGGGATGGCTGATGATCACTGCCAGGGTATCTATAACAAGTGGGCTCCCTCTAGTGGTCAAAGCGTCGTTGAGCAGATTTTGAGAAGATCTCTGAAACTCATTTAAATGAGGTCATTAAATTGTTACCTGTAATCAGCTGCGTTTGTATGTTTTGTTTTGTTTTTTTTCCAGAGCAAGGACATACGGACGCTGACATGTTCTTCTACCTGCTCATCGTGTTCTCCACCATCAGCTCGCTGTACACACTGATCTGGGATCTGCGCATGGACTGGGGCCTGTTTGACCGTGGAGCTGGAGAAAACACCTTCCTCAGAGAAGAAATTGTTTATCCACACAAGGTAGAGTCAGGAATCCCATGCACATCACGCACACACACACACACACACACACACATACACACACCCTCTGTTACCCTAATCCCGTCTCCTCTGCTTCCAGGCCTACTATTACTGTGCCATTTTAGAGGATGTGATCCTGCGCTTTGCCTGGACGATCCAGATCTCTCTGACCACAACGACTAAGATCCACTCTATAGGCGACATCGTAGCCACTGTGCTGGCTCCCCTCGAGGTCTTTAGGTGGGTCTCAATTTTAAACATACCTTACCAAACCATACGTTTTCGATGCAGTACGTGTCTGGACATTATAAAAGCTGACAAAAGCCCCCTCTTTGATTTCTCATTGATTTTCTCTTCTTGCGCCACATTCATCTTTCTCACCTTCCCCTCTGCAGGCGTTTTGTGTGGAACTTCTTCCGTCTGGAGAACGAGCACCTGAATAACTGTGGTGAGTTTCGTGCTGTGAGGGACATCTCCGTAGCGCCACTTAATGCCGACGACCAGACGCTGCTGGAGCAGATGATGGACCAGGAGGACGGCGTCCGGAACCGCTCGGGCAAGAAGACCTGGAAGAGGTCCCACAGCCTGTCGCTCCGACGCCCCCTACTGTCCTCCTCACAGTAAGACATAACTCTGGACACTTGACAATCAGGCTCAAGCCCTTTTAGTTTAATTTAAACACACTGAGGAGGTAACAAAAAAAAAAGTACAAATTATTGTTGACAGTAAATCTCTCTAAAGAGGTTCAAATATCAATGAAAGATTTTGAAGAGGTTTTATATGTTTCATCTTGTTGTCATCGTGTCCTTGAAAAAAAAACTCAAATAGCAACTTCTTTGGGAACTTTAGATACAGGGTGTTAAAAATGGAGCGTCAAAATTATATTATGCAATTATTGTATATTTAAAAAATACAATACATTAAACTTTGCTAAGGATAGGATCATAAAGACTTGACATCTTTGCATTGTTGTCTTAGGCTTTTTCACATTCAACCACCCATTTATCAGGACTGAATCAGACATGGAATGTCTGAGTTTTATTAGAAAACAAAGACTCACAAAGAGAGAATCTAACAACGTGAACAAAAAATCAAAGCACTATTCGCATTTTTATTTACACTTGTATCATGGCTCCAGCAATGGGGTAAAAGTTATCGTAGAAACCAAATGAAATCACAACAAAAAAGACCACAGTCGTAGACAAGATGCAACTGTCAACGTATGAAATGTATTAATACATAAAAGCCTTAACATTTCTGTTGAAATGATCGTGTGAAATGCCCGATGATGTCATTTTTTTCTCTTTCCTAGATCGAAAAAGGACACAAAGGTGCTAATTGAAGACACGGATGATGAAGCTTTCAGCTGAGTCCATGATGTCAGCACGTACACACACAGACACACACACGTAGACATACTATACTTACAATGACCTCATTCACTAACACCCAACCTCAACCTCTTACCCTCTTAGTTGGCAACGTAGTGACCTTTACCCTCAGTCGATACCTTTAAAGCAGTGAGGACTGCCCTCACTTTGGACACTTTACCTCATCTTTACATTCATGTGAGTATATCTGGTCTTTATAAGTATAGAAAAACACACCGTAGACACACTGAAGAGCAGACACACGTAAAGATAAACCTGCTGAAGCACAACCATAAGTTTAATATTACAGTACATGAGAGAGATACAGTCAAATGCCACACAGTCAGATGGACAGATGCCAAGGGAAAACTTCTGCACACAGCTGGAAACACAGACCACACTGCCCTGAGATTGTCTTCTTGTTTTGTAAAAGGACCTTTTTAAGTACTTTGTGATATGTTGTTTACTTTGAGACAGTCAGGTTTCATTCAGTTTTTTTCTTTCATTTTTCTGGATTTGTTCTGGAGAAGCTGCATAGATAGCCCACCACTGAGTGTTTACACGCCTTTTTTTAAACGACACTAGGATCAACAGGGAGAAGACAAGCCAATCAAGAGACTACATATGATCCAATAGAAACCTGAGGAAGGACTCGACACACATCCCAGCATATCAAAACAAATCGAATGACTTTAACCTGTTGAATCTTTTTATACTCTGTCTTTCTTTCTTTTTCTTTTCTTTTTTTTTTCAACTTTTAGTAATACCAATCACAGCCCTGGAGGCACTTGCAGGAAAAGTGCATTTAATACACAAAATATGGGGAAAAAAACAACTTTACACAAAAAGGGATGTTTTGATTCAAACATTTCTAGTCTGCGATGTTGCTTTGTAATATATTTCATATATTTTGATGTGCTTTATTACTCTACTGTAGTTGTTAAGTACTTCTACATGTGTTGTTTATACTAGTTAGACTAGTTTGAGCATCCACACAATGATTGTTAATGTATTTTATAATGTTTGGAATGTTTTTCTCGGTTGTGCCATGTTTTTTAATAAGCTCATTTTAAGACCTTGATTAACCCCCCAACCTCAGATTAGTGCAAAACTGACTTGTAAATTTTTGTGTCGTGTGAGCTAAAAGTGCCATTGAGCTACAGCATATGTATGTGCATTACTATTCTTTGCATCAACTACCAAAGCTTTATTTTTATGAATGTGTCCATGGCAACAGAAGCTCAGTGTATCCAACCTGCACAAAGCCTATTTACAAAAGTAGATGTTTTATTGGGCTGCTTTGGCAGGTACGTTATGAGTAAAGTTATGTCAAGAATAAGTCATGTGATGCACCATGTCAGATGTTCAGTTAAAATTTTTAGTCATTTAAGTAAGTGTACAAACCAGTCGTTCTCAAACTGGAAGTGGGACCTGAATGCATCAGTTTACTGAAGGCAACTGTAACAACATGTCAAATACAAAATGGACGGATTGGTCAACACATTGGTTAAAACAACAATAAAAAAAAGCCTTATGTAGAATAGAAGGAAAGACTTGTGTCCAAAAACTCATGTGAAACATGAGCAGATAGATAGCAGAAAAACAGACCACGTTCAAGAAAACGTTATTGCAATGAACTCCAAAATGGCTCATTTTGGCGGGGGGGGGGGGGGGGGGGGGGGGGGGGGGGGGGGGGGGGGGGGGGGGGGGGGGGGGGGGGGGGGGG
>JAPZDX010000020.1:16513876-16528002 GCA_029783625.1 Naso annulatus | reverse complement strand
AGTATGGAAATAAAAAGTGATATTAGCAGTTCAACTTTGATGTGCGGCTACCAAAATCCTAAAACACAAAAAAAAGAAGAAGAAATTGTGCAAAAAAAAAAAAAAAAAAAAGTTTTTGGTGTGATAACAGGCCACTTTGTTTTACAACGTCTTTGACTTTTAATGTTTTTTTAATTGCAACATTAATCTCTGCCTGCTGCTGCTTCACTGACCAACGATCTCTTGGCATCAGGTAGGAATTGTCCAAATTCAGCCAGCAGGTCTTCTTGCCCCTTGAAAAGACTAGCAACTTTAGAAAACACCTCATCCTCTGTCATCCCACTGCCGCCTCGGCTGCCTCGACTCTCCTTCACTTCCAGCTGCTCCTTCTGAGGGGTGGCAAGAGGACAAAGATGACCAGAGGTTAGAAATCAAACTTATTAAAAAACAAACAAACAAACAAAAAAAAACAGAGCCCAGTTGATAGTTGAGAAGATATATGCAACACAGCAACAGAATAATTCCACTGTGGAAATGTAATAATGAACAATAACATTTCAACAATGACCTTTAAATTTTTATTTCACTTGTAATGTCATAAGCCATTTATAAAAGGTCTGTTTTTCATTTTATACCAATGTTCTGAGACCAAAGCAGAAAAGCAATGCAGGAAAAACAGCAATTCAATAACTGGAAAATTCTACTTTGCCTTTATTATAATATGCAACTACAGGGCTACTTAAATCACCCCAATTTATCCGACAGTACCTGATACGTGTGAAGAATCTCAAGGAAGGCTCTGTAGATCTCCGGGTGGTCCAGGAAACGATTTTTGATCTTGTTTACGTAGCTGATGGCACTGTCAAACTCCACGGGGCTCGTCTCTGAGGCAGGTGGGGATACGGAGGAGGTGGTTGCCTGATTCTGTCCCTCTCTGCTTGTCAGCTGGAGAGAAAGTCTGCTGGGAGGCTCTGGGGGTCCTGCTGGGGCTGAGGAAGATGGGGGCTCTGATGAGGCTGCCTTGACTTCAGTGGTCTGAGCGGGTCCAGCATCAATTTGAGAGGCAGAGGCACTACCTGAGGTTGTGTTCACTGGAGTGGTGGTGAGACTCTTCCCCTGCTGACCTGGGGATACCTGGAAAGATGAAAGACGGAAGGGAGAAGTCGAGATAGATGATGAGAGGTGCATTTTTCAAGGAACTGAATGCCTTCAATTGAAATTCTGGTACAAAAATTGTTTGTTGGTATAATGCCAGCCCAGATGGTGATAAATTTGATGGTAAGCAAAGTCAGTGCTAAACAATAAAACACAACTGATCTAACGAGCTTTGTCCAAAAACACTCCCTTATTCAGGACTCCATAGATCCTAGACTTTAATAAGCAGTAAAATGTTGTTCTGACACCTGTAATTCATCATGATTTTGCATCATCACTGAGAGGAGTCTCACACGGGGCGTTTTCACACCTGTCTGAAAACTTTACAATAACACTAAGTCCAATCCTGTGACTTGGAAAGAGCGAAAATGAAGAAAAACTGTTATAACATAGAATAAAAATCATAAAAGGTAAGATTTTGCATCTATAAGACGTGATGCACTGCATTACGAGGACTGTCAGTGGATTCTGGGCTCTCCTGTTTTCATTCTATTGTGGGATTTTTTAGGGCACTATATAGTGCACACACACACGCGGCAGAATTCAGACACTCAAAATCTAGCAAACCATAGTAAACAAGTGGTAATTTCATACACAGCAAGTTATTAGGAAGCTTCGAGTAACATTTTATCTAAATATTCTAACTTTTTTGAGTTAAATCAGACCTGTATTCAGTGAAATATTTACACCTATTAGGACATTTTTGGTAACTAGTATGTCAAATGGAAAATCAGTACAGGAGGCACAACTTCTTTAAAACGAAACAGAAATCTGAACTATATTGATGATAAATTCTAAAATCAATAGGCATATAAAACATTTTTTAATGCAGATCTCAAGTAACACCATATATGTGCGTGTAAGACACACATCTCCCCTAGTCCTCATGTTGCCCAGTTACATCCTTCAGTCCAGCCATCCACTTCCTAAACAAGAAAATCTCCCACAAAAGAGAATTCATTAAAACATAAACAAATATGTATTATCTAAAAGAGAATATTATCCTTTTCATGCATTTTTATATACATTACATACACTTAGTTGCCAGTTTATTAGGCATACATAATTAAAACTAATGCTGTGTAATGCAGCAGTCCTGCAACAAATCTTCACGAAGGTATAATGTTTAGTTTCTGTTAAAGATGTTTTAAATATGTACCTATTAAAATAAATCATCATTAATTTTAGTGAGGTGCATCTCATAACCTGGCAATTTTGTTATGCATGTCTGGGTGCATAAAACAGACAGTGGAAATTCAAGTGTTTCTCCAAACAAAAGGAGGAGGCGGCATTCCAGTTCCAGTGATTCAAAGAACAAACTATCACCTGATGTTGTGATTATTTCTGTGAATTTAAAAACTAAAAATTAAAAACTAATTAATTATGAAATCTGCCAGCATCAGGGCATATTTGGAGGCAGGGCACCCAACTGAAACCTGTCTTCTCTTACGACTTTAAAAGTTATGCAGGCTAAAACATGAAGTACCTTTCAGGACAACAAGAGTTCGCAGTGATCCAGCACAAGCTTTGAGAATTTATTAACTTCAGCTGTGACGAGAGTAACTCACCTGTGTAGAGAAAGGAGACTGGAGGAAAGCTACCCCATTCTTGGGGACCTCTATCCGATACCCTGGTGGTAGGAAGGCATTGAAGCCTAAGACTAAGTCTGGGTGTCCGTGAAAAAGTTGTGACACACGGTTTATCACCCCCGGTGTGTCGATGCTGGAGAAGAAAACAGGCAGACAAAGACATGTTAGTGCTGTGGATGACAAAGGCAAATACAGATTGGCTTCCTCTCATAAGCCAACCGATTTCTAATCAAAAAGAGAACATAAACTGCACACATAACAAAAGAAGGATCTCCAATGTCTCTCAGTGATAAATGCCGTAAAATGTTTGATTTATCCTTTGGTAATGCCACCATTCATAATCTCCAGAGGCTGCATTAAGACTCAACTCGTTAAAAACGTATTAACAAAACTGGGTAACTTCCTGCATAAATACCTCTGCGACTTGAACTCTTTCATGATGTCGAGAAACTTGTTGTATATGCCAGGATCATTTGCAAAACGAATTTTGACTTGGTCCAGATATGACAAGGCATCTTCGACCTATGGGGGGAGAAAAAAAACGAAAATCATCAGAGCAGCACAAAGCATCTGAACCTGTGAAAAAGCTTTAGGGAAAACATCATGTGGTGTTTATGAACAATGATCTTGCAGAGGTGTGAACCCAGTTCTCAGAAAACTTCACCATGTTTATAGACAAAAGCTGGTCATTGTGTCTCATTAATAATTGCAACATATATTTGAGCGTGCTCCCATTGAATTTCAAGTTATGCGATGACTAAATATTTGCAATGCAGAATTTCCTTGATGCTATTTGAGGGCATCTTTGTACGTGAAGTTATATAAATAGGAAGTGTTTGCTTTCTTCATTGTCAACTGAAGTGCTGTATCAACAAATGCACTGGTTAGCTGTACGAGCTGTACAAGTACCCGCTAAATAAATAAATAAATGGGCGAATACAACAAACACCAAACAGCTTTCGTTTACTGGACCTCGGCTTCCTTTACTAACAGCATCCAAGCTACCGTTAGGTTGGGTTACTACAAAATATGTGCTCCTACAACGCATTGTCACAAACAGTCCACATCTTAAAGAGGGTTGTTTAAGCTAACATAACGTTAGCGAACAGCCAGTCAACTGGCGATAATAACTCCACGAACACTTACAACACCTACCCCTATACAAATTCATACAATACGTTTAGTCACAGCTGGTCTCTAGCCAACAGTATCGTGTTAGCGTAAAGAGCATAATAATATCTGAACACTACGACAACAAAGAAATGTGTAATGAAGCTGCTAATCAACTGAAATAGCCGTTCTTGGCTAGCCTGGCTGACGTCCTCCACTTTGTTCAGGGTGGCTGAAAAACGAACAAGGAGGAACTTCCCATAACCGAGGTTTGAGTTAACGTTTGCTCACTGTAGCTGTTATTGGCATCGTGAATAAGAAACTAGCACTAAGTGTGTCTCCCGACCATAACCCAGACGTTCATTAATGAAATACAGCTTCCACATCTAACCTTAAATGTCAATGTTAGGCTGTTTAGCAATGAATTACTTTTAATAGGCCAGCGAGCTAACTGACGTTAGCCAGCAGATCCTTTCACTACTCTCGACGTTAAGGGAGAAAGAGAAAAGCCTGAAATCCAATGCAATGATCCGACGAACAAAATGGTTCTGACTGTGAGGGACTTTTCCCTTGTCGTGTCCGTTGTCTTCTTACCTTCAGCTTCTGAAAGTGCTGCTGTTGCACTTGCTTTTGTGTTATAACGTAAGGCTTGTCTTGAATTTGGTTTATTTGCTTCGCCGTGCTGTGGGTCTGAATCTTCGCCATTATCCCGGCGACGGGAGGCTTGAGAGCCACAACCACAACTTGAGAGGGAAGCTTCGGTGTTACCTCCAGTTGTTGGCTAGCCGACAAACCTTCCTCTCGGTCGGGAAGCCAGCCTGCCAACAAGCAACCCTACTTTGCCTAGCTGGATAGTCTCAGCACAGCGCAAAAGGACGGAAAATCCAGCAGAGTGGAGGGTGATGACAGACAAGCTGCTACTCGCCGCGACTTTGATTAAACATCACCATCGAATTAAACAAGCTCGGGCAAGAAGCGTCGGAAAATAAGCTAAGGGACAATGGTTGCCGTTTACCGTATTTAAAATAACTATCGTCTGTCTCTTTAAATTCGGCGGCAGCGGTCTGTCTTGGCGTCCGGAAGCCAGAGTAGGAGTGAAAAATTGAAAAAAAAAGAAGAGTGAAAAATTGTACTGCGCAGCCGCAACGATGGGAGGAGCTGAGTACACAGGAATCAGATTGCTCCACTCCCCCTTTACTGCTACAAAGGAACAATGTTACTCCATGCTGAACGATAGGTAGAGAGTTCGCACTGTACCCACGACGATAGACTGGGCACTGACTGTGTGGCAGATCAATATTGGACTTTATGATACATATGTGTCGCTCATAACGCAGCTTATGAGCAGAATGCAGCACTGATTCAGTTCAATACAAGAGCAAGAGGCTGTTTTTAACAACTTTAATGTATTTTTTTAATGCATTTCAAGCAAGACAGACACAAACAAGTGGATTTAAATGACTTTCAAGTGGGTGATTTTACATAAAACATCAAGAGGAGTAATGTGCATGAAAAACATAAAAGAAGAGTGTTAATTACTTGGAGCTATTTGTCCATTGTTTTACTACTGTAGCCTGGCAAGTCTGCCCCTAAAAGGCGATGTAAGCGATTATTTTATTTTAATGAGGTGTCACTCAAGAGGCTTTGGCTGCAAGTTTCCACCTTTGTAGCCACTGTTGATAAGTCAGTCCTCCTTTACTGACCTCAGGCAAGACATGCTGGGCGGGCTGCTCCCACCTGAATGTACGAACACACAAAAAAACAGAAAAAGTTAACCAGTAACACCAGACTTTCAACTCCCGACTGACGGTATAACTCCAAAATAATATACATGCATTCAAATGATATGCAATCAAAGGTTTAAATCAGAGTTTAGTATTAATTACAACTTTAATAATAACTTTGGTTTTTACTCAGCCTAGGGCTGTGCAAAATATTTAAGTATTTCATATTTAAAATATCTAATTTACACATACAATTTGGAAATCAAACTGGTGTTCAATGCAGTGTACTTTGTATGTACAAAATCTAGAAAGCTTTAACCCCACACATTCATCACTTGTCAGTCATATTCAAATACATACAGACTACAAACAAACAGAAAAACATGGAATCAGATGAATGTCAAACATATTCACGCTTCACAGTTTAAAACAGTTACCTAAAACACTGAAATAGCAGGTGTTCAGAACAGGCTGTTTCTGTAATGCCTTGTCACATCATTTTCACTTTCACTTGCAAATGTATCAAGGCAAGAGCAGACTTCTTTTTTTTTTTTAACCATAACCACATGTGCTGCTTGTCCTAAGTTACTCCGCTGAGGCTGTGTCAAGGTGGCTCACCTCGAGATTTCGGCTGATAAGCTAAATTTAAACTGATAGTGAAGCTACGACAATAGACCGCGATTAATAAAATAACTTTTTTTTTAGCATTTTTAAAAGAGACTACATGTTAAAAAGACACTAATTGTGATGCATCCATTGTTTTGCAACAGGCTGCCTACTTCAGAAATGCTTCTCACCAGTAAGAGATTGCAGTTTTGACTTGGGCGCCATAAGAAAGGCCTTGGGCACAGCGTTGAGTGAGACCTCTGACTCTTGGTATCAGAGCCTTCAGCAGCTTTTGGTCCTCCTCCACGACTCTGGACAGCAAAGCTAAGAAACACAGCGAAGACAAAAGGTCATTTTTTGTCACTTAAATTGCAAAAAAATCTTTTACAATTCTTTTTGTCTAAGGAGCATTAATTCTTACTGATATACAACCTATGTAGACACTAAATACAGCACTTCTTGTGTATTTTAAACACAATAAAAGCTTCACTCTTGAGGAATTGATTACCTTTCTGATCAGATGCATGCAGCAGTTGTGCTTCCTCCTGTATTTTCTGCAGAGTGGCAGAGTTAAGTTGCAGCAACTGACGAAGAAAACGTAGCTCAAGCTGCTGTGAACGTGTCTGGGAACACAGCTCCTCTGGAGCCTGAAGTGCAAGAAGATGAAAAATTAGTTTGACCATTTGAAAGACGAGCAGGTATCCTGAAAAAAGCTCATTCACAACAGCCTAGAAAATACAAGGCTGTCGGTGCTGTGCCTCTGTGCAGTAAAACTGATTTTCATGTAAATTATTTTTTATTAGCTCTGCTGGTGAGACGACGAGCCAAGCAACGGCAGTGACAGTCAGCTGTTTAATCAAAACTACTCTGGGCATGTGGAGTTTTAAGAGCTATGTAAACTCAAGGAGCTGCTGGCACAACATTTACGGGAGAAAGAAGTGTCCCTGGACAAACTACACATCAAAATGAAGAATGGGAAGTTAAATTCACGCTCTAAGTGTGCAGTTCCAGTGCTGGATTCTGAAAAATTAAAAAGACGCTTGTGCCAAGAGATGTAAATAACTACATTAATTTAATGAAAACCTCATTCATGAGTATTAAAAAAGGCACACTGACACTACGGAGACAACTGGTTTGATATCATAATGTAAGTTGGTCTTAGTTTACTGGAATACGAGTACCGACTGATTGTTTTGTGTACCTCCATTTGAGCTACATGAACAACCTTTACTCTACAAAGGGACTCTTCATCTCTTTTTCCACACTCTCACCTAAACAGTAAAAATTTACAGGTATGTTGTTGTAGCCATGGCCAGGCAGTTAAAGTAACTTCCAGCCTATCATTTTATTTCTGTTTTCAAGAGATCATTAAGTTCTGTATTTTGCTCAGTGCATGTCTAGCAGGCGACATATTTATCTCCATTCATGAAAAAATCAACTGCTCACCAGCCAGATGGCTTTTGCTTTGCTGCACCTCCATTTATGAACCCTTTAATAAATAAAGTCTTGGCTAAAGTCAGTCCGCCTTGAAAAGTACTGTAAATAGCCTGCGTGAGATCTAATAAAACCGACTTAATTCAAAATCATTTAGTACTATGAGGTCTACACTGCCGGGTTTGGATGTATACTTGTATGTATACCACACTCACCCTGTACAGTGGGAATGCCAGGCTCTGACACAAGCTGCTGAAGGCGTGTGACTGCAAGCGATTGATGGACAGCCACGATGCCGGGACTCTCTGCATTCTGGAACAACAGAAACATAGTCTTATTTAAGTTCAGCACTTATTTACAATTAAAAATGTCTTTTCTTGAGATACACTCTCTTTAATGGGAGTCATATTTTTTAGCCCACTGCTGCAGGAGCCACAGGTGTAATGGGATGAAGTAGGATAAAATTCTTGGCAGATTTCACTGTTCTGCTTTATCTCCATTCCTCTGTGAGTTTATCATCGATCACGAAATGCAACAGAACACAACAGTTGGAAAAATGTTGGCAGCATGTTTTTTTTTTTTTGTTGATCAACTGCCAGATACATATCTTACTGGCAGTAAAATATCTGCATATGAATAAATGCTCAGCTTGCATTTTCACCCTTTTCCTAAACTAAGCATTAAAAAAAGTCATATTTTACTGATTACTGCACATGTTAACCTGACTGGTGTTTGTGAATCAAGCCACTTGCTCTTACCCTTCAACAGCCCTACGGTCCAGAGCAAAAACGGAAACTGTTCCCAACTGTCTCGCCTCCTTTGAAATAGAGTTCCTCAGATGGTTAGCTGCAGCAGTGACACCTTCAAACTGTGGCACCAGTTTATCTTGAATAAATTCCTGTAACTGAAACAAGACAGTGGTACACAGATCTTCAGAAGATGTTCAAATTTTTTGTTTTTATGTGAAAAGAAAAGTTTAGTTCAGAGAGACAAAACTCTATTGACCACAGAATGAAGCAAAATGTTAAAACTTCATTGTACTACGTGTATAATGACAATAAAGTTCATTCATAATCTCTCTACTCGAGTGTTATAAGTGAAGAGAATCCATACCTCTGTGTGCAGTCGGATCAGCTCCATCTTGGCAGTTGAGTTTCCCTTAATAAGACCTCTGATATGCTCCTGTCTAAGAACCTAAAGACACACAACAACAAAACGTGTTTAATGATATGTGCTGGGGAAATACTGACCCCTCTGCATTTTGAGTTCATAAAGGTTTGACAAATCAAGACAGCTAAAAGCACATAACCAAAACTTCTAGACCACATGTGACACTGACAAAGGTTATGAGAGATCTAAATTCACTCTCACCACTAGCTTTCTGAAGTCAAGGATGCTCTGCCACTGGCCGCGGAGGTTCCTAAGCGCCTCCTGTCGACTTCTGGCATGCTGGTCAAGTTGGATACATCGGTCTCTGATGTAATCTCTGGCTGCCGCCTGCATCACACACTGGAGTTCCACCTCTAGAGCTGATCTGACAGCAACAAAGAAAAATCAAAGGTTAGTATGTAAAACAAGTTTTTCATTTGAGATTTAAATACTCTTTGGATATGAGACGCTTTTTGTGTTTGGAACCGATGTATTGCAAATGGAACAGAAAAAGAAACAAATAAAGACAAAAAAATTGATGTTTTAGTTTCCAGTGAAAAATGCTTGACAGTATTGAGCTAATTTTATAATGGAATTCTGAACTATTATTCCCAAGATAATACACTTGTAGGAATCACATCAGCTGTGAAGTGAGTCTGCTTACAGTGCCAAGGTATCATTGTGGAGCTCATCTGCAACAGTAGACACCTCCAGCTCAGCCTCCTTCTTGCGGGCCTGCAGCTGGTTTTGCAGATGCTTGACTCTGGAGCGAGTCTGGGCCAGTTCCACCAAACTTTGCTCCACTTCTTCCCAAGCAGCCTAAAACAACAAACAAGTGAACACATGATAAAGTTTTCTTCTACTGTCATCTTTCTAAATATAACAAGACAGTGTTCACGTGTTCATGTTTAGCACCTGTAAGAGGGTCTTAACCGATGGCAACTCATTATCCTCCTCTGCTGACATGTCCAGCAAGTGATCACTTTCATATCGGAACCTGAAATTAAAATGCTAGTAATTATTCTTAACACTGACACCTAAGGAGTTTTATTGTCTTAAAGGAAGAGAGAACATAATAATAATGTTAAAAGTTTACTTTAGCGCTGTCACATCTCGCGTCACGTCTAGAGAGGTGAGTTTTTCTGCTAGTTCCTTCTGTTCTCTGGAAGCTAAATACTCCAATGCTGAAAGGATGTGGTTTGGAGGATAAGCACCCATCAGGTTCTGATGATATGACAAGAAAAAACATGTTAATTAAAGTAAAAAAACAAACAAACAAAAAACAAAACAAACAGAAGTACAGGCAACAAATTATCTAGAGAAAATTACACCAACCTCCACAGCATTCAGCCAGTACTGAAACACAGCAGTCCTTTGTTGACGAGTCATACTGAGAAGAAAAAGAGAGGCAACTGTTTAATTTAAAAAATGAGTGGACAATGGTTTTCTTTAGTTTTTTTTATACTGTATCCACTACAGGACTTACTGTTTAGCTGTAGAATGTTGAGTCTTCAGTTCATTCTCTTGTAAAGACTGATAGAAGTGGACTCTGTCTTCACACAGCTCTCTCACTTCACGCTAATAGAAAAGAATAAAAGAAATGGGAGGACTTCTTCCAGTGAGCAAGTGAAGCATTACAGCCATTACGGTCTATAATACTCTGATTTGTTTGATGGCATAGCACAACAATACGTTGCAGTTTGGGGAAATTTCTCTGAAATCCCGCTCAATCATTTATTACTCCCCATGTAATACTGCATAGAATTAGTGGTTAAATGGTTCTCATTCTCAGATGTAAAGTCATATAACAGCAAAACCTTGGATAAGGGGTTTGTTAGCATAAAGTAGTGTACAGGCAATGGAAACTCTTTTTCTGTTGTTGTTGTTGTTGTATTGCAGGAATTTTTTAAGGCTCAGTAAAGCTCATCATTTTGGATTAGGATTTTTACAAGAAGATTGAAATGAGTAAATATAATCATATAATATATATTAAGTAGGGATCAATTTTGCACAGGGTTTGCCAGTACGTAGCATTTTTGTCAGTTGGCCTATTCATTCTTTATTTTTGGGGCTCTCTGACGGAGACATTTACTAATGGATAGCAGCAACTCACTGACTCTGCATTCGAAAGACAAAGTGCACTCTAAACTCTTCTCAGTAAAATACAGACCCGAGTTAGGCAGCTCTTACCAGGACCTGCGCCTCTGCTGCAGCTTTAGTGTTGAGGTTGTCACCATCACTGCTGCTGGAAGGTTCATTATCAAACAGCACTTCAATCTCTGCTTTCCTGAAATACAAAATACAGGCCTGATGTTCTATGTGACTAGTACAGGTGTGTAAATGATCCCACTTTGCTCATTTTTTAATGTTGTGCCTTACCTAGCCATTTGTTCCAGCGCCTGGCAGTGCCCGCTTATCTCGTTTGTGTCATCAGAGAGCTCCTTCCGGCCTAAAATGCAACGCTGCCTGAAGGCCTGCAGGAGCAGCTCTCTGTGCTGGTTTTCCTCCACCTGGGCCCAGGTACAACTTACGGATTGCTCTGTTAGTAAACAAAAGAAAACACTATAATAATGAATCACCTAAAATAGGAGCTGGCTTTCTGCCCTCAAACCACAGCAGCTGCTAAAAAAGTCAGATAACGAGCCCTTACTTCATGTGATGTACTAACCGTGTGAAGCCAACTGTTCCTCTGTTCCACTGATCTGAGAGTCCAGGTGACTGATCTCAGCTCTCAGCTGCTCTATCTTCCTCTGAAGCTCTCTCTGCTTAGCAGCCTCACTCTTGCCCTCAGCTTCCTTTAACTGAGGATGCAAAAAAACACCAACAGATAAAACCACATTTCATTGTATCAGCGTTTAACTCCAAAATGATCCATCATTAAATATTAAGAAACACCTCCAGCAGGTTATAATGAATAAAAATGAACTAAAAGGAAGGAAAACAAGTTGTGGCCCACCTCTTTGTCTTGAAGAACTTTATACCTTGAAGAACATGATGTCAAGGAAATTACTGGTTAAATGCTAAATGTAAAGTCTTAATGGTGTCTACGGAAGTTCAGCACTAGGGCTGCAGGAAATATCTAAATGGGATTATTTGCACTGATATTATGACTGTGATATAAGTTGCAATATTAGGAGGAATAGTAATTTTTTAATCATTGTTGTCTTTTTCATTGATAAACATATTTACAGTGATTATGGTG
Source organism: Naso annulatus (assembly GCA_029783625.1). Taxonomy (NCBI): domain Eukaryota; kingdom Metazoa; phylum Chordata; class Actinopteri; order Acanthuriformes; family Acanthuridae; genus Naso; species Naso annulatus. The sequence goes on along the minus strand of JAPZDX010000020.1, from coordinate 16,516,054 downwards.
AGATTTTTGCAGGGATCTGTACCAAACATAGATGTTTTCTTAAGTCTGTAGAATATGATGTGTAGTCCAGGACAACTCTGCAGCACCACAGTATCTGAAATAAATGGTACTTTGACACACTTTGCACCTATAACAAATATTGGGCCTACCTGTGATTCAAAAATTGTGGTAGGTCATGTTGTGATTTCGAGTGAATTTCAATTAATTGTGCAGCCCTATTCAGCTCACACACAGTGATACCAAGTAAGAAGAGGGTATATTTAAATTATTTGACAGCACAGTCCATCACTTTTATTTACCAGGGCGACTAATTAACTACAATTTACACACAAGGTTGCCATGGCTATTGTTAAGACACTGGTTGGTTTAAAATCTAGGACCAGAGCAAGAAAGGATACCACTGAAGATTTCCACGCATGATCCTCACGTTCCTACAGAAACAAAGAACAGGTCAATAAAGCTGAATTCTAATAACTGCCAGTCAGCCCAGTCAAAGAGCACGCAGAGGAAGACGAAACAGTTTATTTTAGAGACCAAGCTATACATCAGATGACATGATGGTTTTTATTTTTGACGAGACAAATAGAGACGGAGTGAGCCTAACCTCTGTTGAAAAACGTGTTGGATGACGTATTTCCATATGGACTTGCCTGTCCCAACACAGAGCCTAGAAAACAAATGATAAGTACCAACTTTACGCCTGTTCAACGCTGTAAAGTAACGTTGAGCATCAGTCTTGAGGATTTCTACGTTAAATTATTAGGTGACAGTAGGAAAAGATTGGATAACTGATACCTACGTTTTAAAGTAGCTGTCATTCGGCAAGCTGTCCGGAGGCAGATTAAATTCCTCTGTCGCCCACCGTTTCAACTCCTGCACAAGATTTCTGTCCGCCATCCTGACAGACAACAGAAAGTAAACAACTTGTAACGTTAAAGTTAGCAAGCGAGCTAACGTTAGTTAGCGTCACAAACAGGTCGCTATTATTATTATATATTACCAAGTTAGTAAGAATATTTCTAAAAAACTATTTCAGCTACATTTCAGCTAGTCCCCAAACTTACTCTTATGGAAGGTTGTAATACACCTGGCAACGTTAATGGAAATTTTCTAGATATGAAATACTCAAACTTTCAACTTCCCGCCCGCTTACGTTACTTCCGGTTACCATATCCGTTGTTGCAGCGCCCCCTGTGGTCGCAGCCTGTATATACTGTCAACGGTTGCAGCCTGTTGTCAAGATTTACTTTTTTTAATGCGGAATATGACACATATTCAATGTAATTGTTCAAAATACAATAGTAGATAAAACTTTTTATTTTTTAAAATGTGTATTCATTTTTCTTTAGTTATCACTGGTACGATAACTTTTCTTAAAATTTCTGTATGTGTGCATTGTTCAGTTGGCATGAATACATATTAAACAAGGGCAAATTGACCCCAGAGCCAGTAGATGGTCAACTGAACTACATGATAGTGAAATAATGGTGAAATAAACACAATTCAACCTTTTAAATCACCACTCAACAGGAAAATCTTCTTGATTGACTTTTTTTCCAACAGAAGTCCCGCAAAAACTTTACAGAACTATACTTTGTTAGGTATAATTTTAAGAAGCCACATTACAAATTCTTATCCAATAACAAAAGTGCAACTAAACAATTAAGTCAGCGAAAATAAACAATAGTGGTATTTGTAACGCAAAAAAGAAAACATACACTGAGTCAGACATGAGTTCTTTAGTTCCATCATCTTTTATTTCTTCCTTTGCTACAAATAATCGACCATGTAGTATACGTCTAAATGCACAGCATTAGACTTGCTCCCCACAGGAGTGAAACTGCATTATTTTAGCCGCCCACTCTCAACCAAAGAAATGTGAGGATCACAGTAAGCATGGTGCACATACTGTAAAGGCCTTAGTAGGTGATGATGTTTAGTTTTTATGGTTTAGTCATAATATGAAATGGCATTTTTTCACAACTGAAGCCACTGCAGCATTAAATAAATAAGACCTGAGTTAAACAAAAACTAAAAATGCTCTCTCCACATTTCTGATTTCACAACAATGAAAATGGTTATCATTATTTTTAAGTAAGGCTTATGATTTTTTTGAATCCACTCAAACATTTTTTAAAAAGTAAAAAAAAATGACTACATTCATAATAAGAGCACAAG
>JAPZDX010000020.1:16459132-16476130 GCA_029783625.1 Naso annulatus | reverse complement strand
ACGGAACATGACAAATTACTTTGACATCATGTTAGCATTTAGATTAAAGCACTGCTGCACTGACAGCTTCACAGAGCAGCTAGCAAAGCTGAAGCCTCTCTATTTCAGTATATTTCAACATTTCAACATTTCAAATTGGGGGGGGGGGGCACAAATTGAAATTTCTTTTATCCTTTAAATTATCTTGTGACCCCTAAGCATCTCCTAGCCACCAAGTTAAAAAATAAACAATGTCTTAGGAGTTTACACAGAATTTTGCATAATAAACCTAAGAGTTGTGCTGCAGCATCTGGCTGACTTCTGGGTTACGGTTTCAAACCCCACCAAAACTTAAAAGTTTATTGTGAGAGCCGCATGTTTCAGCTTGCCTGCATCATCTGTATGACCCTAATTAAGGCCACAATGATCTTTAAACTACGAGTGTTGCTGAAGTTTTGAACTTTTCAGACTTCTTCCTTGTCCTTGCACTGTGCACAAGCTGAGTAAAGACACCACAGGCGGAGGTGTTAAAACACTGACTTGTTTATACTGCACATTTATTCTTGGCAATGTGTAGAGCCAACATTTCTTCTGTGCTGGGATTTTGTCCTAGCTACATGTAATTATTCCTACTTTGGATTGAACTTAACCGAGAGCCTCTTACTTCAATCATGTCAATGAGGTTGTAGAAGTACTGCTTGTTGTCGATGGTCAGCTTGTTGTCCTGATAAATAACCCGGTAGTGGACGACCCCTCCGGACACACTGATACACAGGACATAGTCACCAGGGTGGCGAATGGACTCTCGCACAAGGAACAGGCCATCCTCAGCCGGCTGCAGCTTGTTCACCGCCTCGGGACCCGAGATCTTCCCATGAAACCAACTAGTGAAAGACAGCAAAGTGTGAGCCACATAAATAAAATCCATCTGATTCTGTGAGCAACTTGTCGGCTAATAAAAACCGACACACTTTTCTTTTGGGAATCCAAAGAAGTCCCAAATAACTCATAGGAGCAAATTACAAACAGGAAAACATGTCAAACATTCAGTAGTTTACACACCAAAAAAGGAAGTCAGATGATTAATGCTGAGACAATGCTGGGCTGCACAGAAGACATCAGCCCGCACTTGTGGTCACAAGATGTTTTTAAGAAAGCAAAGCAGCAGCTAAAGTTAGAAGCGAGCTGGCGTCCACGTGACAGACACATTGCCTTTCAACTGTATGCAAATGTTTGCATCCTACTGCAGCGAAAGGGAAGTGCACACAGCCAAGCAAAAGTGCTCAATTCAGGGGAACAGGACACGTACGGCATGAGGCTGAGGCTGGGGTCCACACGCAGAGCCTCTCTTTCACGCACGTTGGTGGAGTTTATGAGGCCTTCCTCTCCTGTGGTGTTGTGTTTGGCCGTGTAATATCCCTTCTTCTAGAAAGGAACAATCAGAGTCGGGTGTCAAACAGCTGAAAATACTCACTCAGAACAAATGCTCTCGGTAGCTCCTTTTACACATGACAGTACCATGCTCATGTCGACAATAGTAAGGACATCTCCTTTGTGGTAGGCGAGTTCTCCAGGTTTTGGTTTCTTGTGGTCGCCCTTGGCCACACACTGTGTACCTGCAGCCCAGCTCATCTACAGCCGCAGAGACATAAATAAGAGAGGCATCGACACGAACATCTGAGGGTCTGTCTAAAATAATAAATGTAAGAGACAGGCTGACTGGCTATATTTAGCATGATGATTATTGGTTATATATAAAATAATGTGATGTTTTTCCATCCAAAGAATAATGTAATTTCTTGCTAATGATGTGGAAAATAGAGACAAAGCTCTGTCACATTTAGTTTAGCCATGCTGAGTTAAAACACAGCTGTTCCATCTTTATCAACTTATAAACACTAGTGAATCAAATATTTTTGTCATTATTCATAATTGATTAGAAACATTGTTCTTTCTGCTTAATAGACCGTCTTGCCTGTAAACACATTGTAGGCTGACATGTTCGCATGTTCAGCTGCACTAACTAAACAGGATAAACGAACTGGAAATGTACCAGCCAACTTCACAATGTCTCATTAAATCAGAGCCAAATTACATGATTCTCTTTGGAAAACTTCTGAGGAATTTGTAAGAATTCATGGATTACATATAAATCCAATCCATTGCCTTGTACCCGATTTTACCCTTGAACCACTGGTGATGATCATAAAGAACTCAGTTGTAGAATCATGCTCCAAGTCTGATGAATGAAACACACTTGTACTTTCACAGCACAGTTTAAATTACGCCCCAACTCTACACATAAACAGAACCAATATGACCTCTGTGTGTGACTGCATTGTAATTGGCATTAAAACGCAATGGAAAACACCTTTTAAACAGCTCTCACTCTGCTGCTTAGAGATCAACAGTTTGATAGATCAAACTAACTGATCTCAACGCTGTTTATCTGGTTAGTGGTAGAATGTTCTTACCACAAGTAGGTCTACATTTATTCAAGTACTGTACTTCATTTTACCCACTGCTACAAATTAGAGAGAAACATGAGCCTTTTTACTTTACTACAAAAGTCAAAAGTCAAAGTCTCCTTTATTGTTGATTCTGCCTTATGTACAGGACATACAAAGGATTGAAATTATGTTTCTCTTAGATCTACAGTGTAGACAGAATAAAAAAAATGGGTATAAGAAAATATAAAGTTTAGAAATCTAAAAATACACATTTATTATAAATGTACTATAAATTATATTAGAGGGCACGATGGAAAAAAGGCAAATGGTGGGTTGAGTATAAATAAATGAATGGCATGGCAAGACATTGAAATGTAAAAGTAGAGCTGAAACATGACTACTCAGTTATTCAAGTGGACATAACTATCGTGCTGAATTTTAAGTCATTCTTTATGTAAAAACTTAATGTTTTCAGCTTTACAAATGTGACGATTTGCTGCTTTTCCATTTCATTATTTTAACGAGATTTGGCTCTGACCTGACAGTTTGACAAAACAAGGGTTAAGGAAGGTGTCACTTTGGGCCCTGGGTTACTGTGGCATGTTTGGATTTTCAGAGAATAAATAACAGATTAATCAATACTGAAAATGATCATTAGTGGCACTTACACTTTCTATCTATCTATCTATCTATCACAATAACAGACAGGATTAAATAGATCATGAGTGGTGAGTGAAACCCACAGCCAGCTGAATTTGTGGTACTCAAACGCAGCACGTACCTTTGCCATGAGCAGGACTGGGGTTTGGGTAATTTTGAGTGAAGCACCTGTCGAAGAGAGAGAGAAAAAAATGCCTCTGAGCAACCAGATAAGAAAAAGTCTGTCCACACTACATGTGTACAGTGTAAGTCTTGGTTTCTACGCCTCGACAGGAGCTGATGAGGAAACTGCGCTGGTCCAAACAGCCTCGAGCAAAGATGGAGCTGTGAGCGGGCAGGAGCTGGCTGGCGGCATCGTGCTTCGCTCAGTCCGCTGCTCCTGTCGCATAAATTAAAAGTGGAAGCGAGAAAACCAACAGCTCCAGATTTCTCAGTCTGGTTTCTTGTCTGCATGAATGTTTCAGTACCTGCGGCTCTCCGGACAGCCTTCCTCCTCCTCCTCCTCCTCCTCAGGACAGCAGCAGGCTCAGGAAACTGGGAGAAAACATCAATGACCACTTCATAATCCTCCGCAGCTGCCGCCTCCTCTTTGTCTCACCCGGTGATTTTGTTTTCTCCTGTAACTCCTCATTTACACAGCTCAGCAGGAACTGATTCTGCACGGTACATATCCACGACATGTACTGCAGCTGTGAGCGTCAATATCAGTGTGACACACCACTTCCTATTTAAGAAAATATGGTTCATATTTGATGAGGCGACGCACAAAGTGACGCTCAATGTGTCATGAATGTGTAGAAATTTAGCGGTGCGGCAAAAAAAACACAAACCAAACCAAAACAGGACACAGTGGCTTAAAAGTGTTTTAATATCTTCCCCTTAATATTAGGCAACACTACATTCAAATAATATGACAGCAACGTTCACACTTTCCGTTTAAACAATACAAAATAGATCGCAACGTCCTTCAGAAATAAAATAAGCAATACTTATGTGACGCTCTTGGTAAAAGAAAAAAAAAAAAATCAAACTAAAACTGCACAAGTCTCTCTCATCAACTTTTAAGCCAAAAGGGTTCAGTTCAACATTGTGACTGTCCCTTCCCCGCCCCACATCTTTGTAAAATCATTATCTTATAATAATCTGAGAACTCATAAATGTTCCTTCCTCCATCTTTAGTTAACACATGACATGATGCAGGCACAAGGAAGAAAGTCAAAGGACTACTTGATCAGTACAGTAGATATTCAGTCTTACTTTTCAAACTAAAGCTTCTCTCCTCTGCTAACCATAATCTGGAAGAAAAGATAAGTAGGCGTATTATTTAACTGATAAAATTATGGCTGCATACAGGAACATTGTCATTTCTCAAGTGCTTCATTCCCTCAGCATGCTACAGACTGTGCAACATAAGACTTGTCTCTCTTTGCAGAGACACATTTATCTCCAGTGTGACCTCCACAGAAAACCTCAGGGTGGACGCTGCACAAAGCAGAGCTGCTCTGTCTTTGTGGTTTTTAAAGGGGAAGTTGTTTTAGTGTAGCCTTGTTTATAAGGTGCAATTCGGGACGATTAGAATTCACAACTTTGTCGACTTCATCTTTCATTGTAACTGTGTCAAGAGGAAATGCTGAAACTGCTTTAGCAGACTGTGAAAGCGGCAAGAGGACACGAGAAGTTCAAGGGTACCTTTGAGATTTTCTCGTCAGTGTCACAGTTTAGTCACTCATGTGTCATCCGCACAATGACCACAGTATGAATGAAGATCCTAACACTGTCAGTCTTCTCTGATCTTACAGATTGAAAAAAACATTTCATTGCACAAATGTCACACGTCCTTATTAAGCGAGTTCTGGTTCAAGAATCAGGTGGTAAAACTGAACCGGCCTGACGAGTAGAGGTAAGAACTCTATGGAAGGCCATTTGCGCAACTAACGTCTTTGAGATTTTGTATTAAGAAGATATTAAATGTGTGTTATCGCATAGAACTGGCTCATGTCAGCACATTTCATTTTGTTAGCAGGTGCCTATTTGTGCCCGACTGATATGGGATTTTGGTGGCCGATGCCCATACCAATATTAGGGAGTGAGAGGATTCCGATATCCGAAACCTTGGCTATGATATTTTGAATGTGGTTACAAATATGTGTGACAAAGATATGCAATGAGGGCAGGATATCTACCAAACTTTATTCTGAACATCAGTGCACTGAACAGTTAGCACTTCACTTATCACCAGTTAAATAATGGACTGCCCTCTGCTGGACAACTACGTGATTACACCACTTAAAATAACTAGTCCAAACATTTTTTTCAGCCTTAACAAACAGTTTTAATATTGGCACTTATCGGAGAACATAAACGTTAATGCCGATATATCTGCAATATGCTAATATCGGCCGATAACATCAGCAAACTGATATATCGGTCGGGCCCAAGTGCCTATATGTCCACGTCAGCAATTAACGCAAAATATGCTGCCTTGCATTGTTGTTTAAAATTACTGATGCCATACTTCTTATGAATACGTATGAGCGCCTTGATTTGTGTTACGGCATCAATTTTTGTAACGATAACACGTAACAATGTAACTTTTTGACACGAGCAGTTTCTAATACATATTTTAATATCTTCTAAATACGAAATCACTGAGATGCTGATTGAACAAATGGCATTCTGTACCACTCAGAATTTGGTCTCCCCCTTCTGGCAGTGAGAGTAATTAGACAAACACTGTCGATGTGAGTACTGTATGATGCCAAAGGCTTCACACACTCCTAGCAGCTATACAGCAGGCTAGCCTGCTCTGTCGCTACAGTTGGCTGCTTCCCTGCCTCAGATTTAAAACGCATCAAACACCAGCTGCAGTCAAACAGTTAAACGGTCACTTTAAGTATTGCTGCTGCAAGTTTTGGGATGGTGTTATCCATTTTGATTTGGTAAATGATGGTCCAGTTTACCCGATGCTAACCGAGGTCAAGAAAAGTAGAGCTAAAGCACCTTTCTAAAGATTTAGGGAATTTGATCCGCTCTTATCGTGGCTGCCACTTAGACACTTGGGGATAATTTCATTTTGGCAGCCCAGGGCGGCAGTCAAATACTCTTTCTGCTAAAGAAAGTTCCTGACTGAGTGAAACAGCCTGTTTATTTTTTTTTAATAAAGTCAAGGAAAAGCATTTTGGACAAGATGTATGACGTAATTTTTTTGACTACTTGACCAGAGTCCAGTCTGAAGAACTCCAGCATACTGCAAAACACAGAGATCTACCTGGTGGTGTTAGTCAGGATGTTGGGATCTACTATGGCAAAGTGCTTGAACGTAACAGACATGTTTTTATATGCTGAAGTCCCGCACTTCAGCTTGATTTCACAAAAGATTTGGAAATCATGAAAAACAACAGAACTGACGTGTACAGTGGGGTTTTAACTACACCCAGCAAATATTTTTTCGATCTACGTCGCAGTCAACAAGACCAAAGGTGTTGGATCACAACATAAATTAGTATTTATTTCAGGGGAATAGCAATTCCCAGAAAAACTTTGTACGCAATGGTGTATCAGAATAAAAGACGTTAAAGTAACCACACAAACTGATCCTTATGAGCCGCTGAATCGCTCTGTTAAAAAAAAAAAAAGAAGAAGAAGAAGAAGTCACAAAAACTTCTAGATCAGCTCCTAAACCACAAGTCACATCAACCTCCAGGACCAATGTTGATCAGACGTCTCTTCGATGTCAAAAATGTTTGCTGGTATAGTAAAAACACAGGGATGGTCAGTGAGTGTGCAGTTACAATGAAATGGAATGACGCAATCAGTAATTTTCATGATTTTCTCACTGAATCAGTTTTCTCTGCTGTTCAAAAGACACTTGATCACAACACCGGAGAGGGAACTGCAGTACAGATACTCAAACTAGAGTCTCTTCCTCTGACATGCTATTCCTCTTTTTTTTCCAATGGTAGACATGTAACATAAAGTCAGTTATATTCATATGTGTATAGCTGCGTGTTAAGATTGTTTTCAAGATAAGAAAAGTTTCAAAGTTGTGACATTCTACCAGTCTCTAAACTAGCAAACGCCTCCTGCTCTGGAGGCAGAGGTCAAGCACTCTGTGCTTCTTCCTTCTTGTCTTTTTTGCCCTCGCCCTCCCCTTCGCCTGTGTCGCTGCCGTCCCGTCGACGTTTGCGGTTGCGAGCGCTGGCCTTGGACGCTGGCAGAGACTCCATGCCCAAAACCTTGTGGATCTGACGAAAGGCAAGGAGCCGCAGAGCATGCTGGAAACAGAAGCCAGGAGAGAGACGTGTCAGCTTGTTGAGTTGTAGACATCTTTAGAATCTAAAATCTACACGCACATCCCATCCAAATTTGGAGAAGGAGCTGAACCAAAGGCAAATAAACGTTCAAAAAATGCACAGAATGGCTCGCACACTGCAGGACTCCAATTATCACTTATTTAATGCTCCAAAGCAACGTTTCAAGAAACACAGCTCTTGGTCAGACATGAGCAACACTGCAAGACACAATCTTGAATACACATGAAACAGTTAAAATGGCGTCTTGCAGTGTTACTCGAGTCTGATAAAGAGCTGTGTTGTTCGAAATGCCACTCTGGTGCATTATATAAGTGACAGCTGGAGCCCTGCAGTGTGTGAGCCATTCTTTACTTTTTTTGTCAGAATCTTTGACAGTATAAAGGCACACAGGACAAGACAGAGGAGAGAAGCTGTTCCCTCAGAAAAAATGCTGTCACTGTCACTTTGGCTAATGTTACTTTAAAAGTCTTCTTTTGCCTTTTCCAACTGCAAACTGATTTGGTTGTCCAGAGTCATGCAAATATCACACAAGCTTGAAATTAAGTGTGTGTGGTTCTATCTGAGCAGCTTTATTCTAGTTGTTGTTTGTGGTTTAACAACTAAAAAAAGCTCAAATTTCTTTAGCCTCATTGTTGTCTTCCACCACAGCGTAATAATGGCAGTAATACTAGGCTGTCGAGGTACTAGAAGTGAACCCATACTTTCCAGCTAATCAGAATCAGAATAAATGTTCTCTGCTGGGTACCTGTGCACTGGCAGTTATGTCCTCTCTGGCTTGAAGCATCAGGCTTTCTAAAGCATCTGTGGACTCTTTTTCACAGGGGTCCATCAACCCTGGTCCGTCTGAGGAAGTCAAGGAAAAACAAGTTAAAACATTAAAATGTGATAGAGGAAGTTAATTAAGAGGAAGTAAATTATGAATCTTTCCTTTCCAAAGGTGTTGCACCACAGGAAGGCACAACTGTCCCCAGATTCAAACATTAAAAAATCAGAATTTTTCTTGGAAGTGGTGGAAGTTTTGTGGCATTCATCCACCCGAGAGATTTCCTGATCCTTATTCTTATTTCATACTCATGTATATTTTTCTGACCTGGTAGCAGGATGCCTGTGGAGATGCACTCGAGGACTCTGCGCATGGCCTCCCCTGGGCTGAGAGGGCCTGCAGCACTGCTGATTACTTTCTCCACCAGCAGCTCCATCGCCTGAGGGCAGAAGCATACATAGGAGAATAAACACACTGAAATGAAAGAACATACTCCAGACAGTGGATAAAAATTCTCATGATATCTTGTTTCATGAAGCACCTGGTCAAGATATTTAGTGTGCATAAGTTACCTAGTTACCCAAGATACAAGCTATGTATGTTTGTAAATAAAGTTTTTATGCCATTGTTCTCTCATTCATGGCACCAGTAAAGAGCCAGAACACAACACAGCTGAAGCATCTTACCCAGCCGGGCATCTTCCCCCAGGTGGGAACCCGCTGACATAAATCTCTCAGCACCCGAATGATGATCACACAGGACTGCAGCCCGTTGGCCCGCGCCTTCAGAGATGAAGGAAAAACAAACAAACAAACAAAAAAATTAATTAACATTTATCTTAGATAGTATTACCACCAACAATATCATTATAAAATCTTACAGTCGATTTCATGTTTTTGCATTTGAAGAAACAAAAAAATGATTCTACTCAAAACTGCAGATCTTGTTTGGTGAGTAGGAGTCTTAAGATTAAGGAGCAGAAAGCCACACTTTTAGAAATCTTAAAGCTGCAGCTGGTAACTTTTGCTTAAGAGCTAAAAAGCTAACGTTAGCTGTTGCATGAAACTTGTTGGGAAGCAACTCTGCTGCGTCCGTTTGCACCGACTTGCGTTTTATTTAGTTTGTTGTTGCTCTCTCTCTGAAGTTCACTTTGAACTGAGATGAAACGGTTGCAGTGAAGGTTGCAGCAGAATAAACTGGTCCATCTCAACTCGGGCTTGAGCCGACCGACGGTGTCGCTTGCAGCCACTCTTTTCAGCAGAAGTGAGTCAGGCACTAACAACTTATGAGCTTGTACCAACGTCCGACACTAAAAGGCACAGCGTAGAGCGGCCGATTCAGGACAGAGAGTACAAAGAGCGTCACTGATTGGACAAATAGTATGGGGGCGATTGGATTTTTACCATTCCTGATTACAGGGGCATGGGAAAACACAAAGACCTTGCGATATTCTCAGACCACGTCACTTACAAACAGCTGTCAATGGGTATTATGACATTTTTTCCAAATAGAGGGGAAAAAAAAAAAAAAAAAGTTACTGTTTACCCCAACTGCAGCTTTAAGTAACAACTTTAATCAGACTTTCCAGGATTTCTGTGCTCTTTATTCTGTGTCTTTAATGGAAAAACTACTGTGCAATTTTCACTCTTTTGTCTTATTTTGTTTGAAAAGCTGGAGCTGTTATACTGATAAAAAAAGTACTTGTAACAGAGAAGTCTCTACAAGATAAACGTTGTCATGACAAGACAGCTTTTGTCATAGTGTTTAAGTTGTTTGGTTGTGATAAGACGCTTTTCTCTGTCTTTAGGAAGGAAACAGAATCTCAAAAACTACATTTAAACAGAAGGTTTGGAAAAGGAACAAACATGACACAACAAGCGCCCTCTTAAGAAATGAAACAGATACCGAAACAGGCTAAATCTGAAATTTTACATCAGAAGAGCCACAGGATTCTATGTAATGTCTGCTTAAAAACAAAATTTTCCAGCCTGTTTTTAGCTTTAAAAGGAAGTGAGATCAGTGTGGTGGCCACTTCTGGTGTTATCACACTTGCAAGTGGGCAAACAACCTCTTGCAGACTTTCAGGCTGAGAAAGTGACTTCCTTTATTTCTCAGTATCTTCTTACACACTGAGGTGACACCTCAAGCAGCATGATTGATTCACAGTGTTTTGAACTTGCTGATACACTTCAGTTCAGTCTCCATGTGTATGTGCTCAAAAAGGACACTGCTGCTATGTGCCGAAACATGAGGTCACTCAGTGGTTATCGTTGTATTTGTCTACTTAAGCCTGTACAAACAGTTCATTTAAATTCCAACATTCAACAACTTCTGCAAAGTAATGCGCTTTTAAATAAATATATATTGTAAATATCTCATCACAAATTAGACTTGTTAAGGACATTTTAAAAATGTTAGATCGTGATACATTTCACTCATAACAGTAATGTTGGCTCCATTTTACTAAGTTGTACTATTAATTCCAATAGCAGGGCCTTGTCACTGACTGGCGCTCTTATATTACCTGCCAATATCAGCGATTTCCAAGTGAAGGCGTTGATTATCGTCTTTAAGGTGCACAAAAAAATCTTATGGCGTGTGTCATGGTGCTACAGCACAGAAGATAATGACATGCAGCTATGAGAAAGATGAAAACATTTAAGCCCCTCTTGGGGGAAAAAAAAAAAATCAGCTGTGTGGAAATAATTTGGATTTTCAAGAAAAGACAGAGCAACTTCATCTATAACTGATCGTGTTAAAGGGGCAGATCATGCAGAACCCTGAACCAAAATCAAAATGAAATAATATCACGGCAGACTTTGTGATAACAGCAAATATTATATTACCGCCCTAAGACACAACACAATATAATTAATGGAAGTTTGTGATATACATGCCTAATAACTACAAACACTGATAAAGGCAGCATTCTATTCAGTTGGATGGACCTCTGGCCTAATTTAGTGCGACACTTCAGTGGAAATTCTATTTAAAACATAACAACTCTACTCCTACTAACCTCATGTTATTAATACACCTGTGTTTTTCCTGCTATGAATCAAAATAGGTAAAATAAAAAGTCAAAGTAACCGCTGTGAAAAAAAACATCTATTCCTGTAATTACATATTAGCAGTTTCCAGTTCACCCAAAAATTGATATTCAGTCCTCATCTACTCACCCTCAAGCCAATAGAAGGTCAGGGGAAGTTTTTTTTTTTTAGTCCACACAACATGGCTGTAGTTTTACAGGACCAAGGCCTTGCAGTCACTTCTTAAACAATTGAATTGAATGGTGACTGAGATTGAAATGTAAAACCCAAACAAAAAAAACCATAATAAATCCATAAAATGCCTTCATAAAGGAATCCAAGTGCACTGAAGCCTGGAAATGCCAAGTTGTTTTGAAAAATGTCACACCATGTCTCAGTCTCTGATTGCTTAAATTGTTTGGAAGATGACGATGAACATGAAACTTCAGCAGTGGAGGAGGCTATTTTTTTTTTTCCAGAGCAGCAGTGTTTTGTGGACTAAAACACTTCACTTTATCGGCATGAGGGTGAGTAGATAATGACGGAATTTTCATTTTTTGGTGAAATATCCCATTAATTTAACGCGAGTATTCCTTTTGTACAAGTATTCTCAGAAGGCGGCCACTTTGTATTGTTGAATGATTCTTATTTCTTAACCCCTGTCAGACATTGCTTGAGCTCTTGTGATGCATTTACCTGAAACCACTTGGCGTGACGGAGAGCAGCCAAGTATTCCAGACATTTCCTCTTATTCAGAAGGTCAGGAGGGTCCTTCTCAGCCACATCTGGTGGAGATAACGTGTAACTGCTCATGACTTACAGTTAAATTAACGCAAAACCCAAATGATGACTGCAACATGTAGTAAGTGCTGTTACTGTTGATGCACAGATGCTGATCAGGAATGAAGTTATATTCAAAAAAACAAAACAAAAACAAAAACAAAAACACAGGATGCTCATGTTTAACTTGTGTGAAGAGACATTTCCTTGAATCCTTAATACTTGTTTGATGGTTTGAGAAAAATAATGAGGGGGATGATGGGAACAATGGCATTTGACCATTACATTAGGAGGACCAGAGGGTTTCTTTATTGTATAAATTTAATTTGAGGAGAAAAAAATAGCAAAGCACAATCTCCAGTGTGCTCTTTGGAGAGGAAGGCAAATGCAAATAAGAAGGAAATCCAAGACATTCAGAGTTAAATTGATTTTTTAACTATGACCAGCAGCTCTATAGGTCGCTCTGTTGGTTGATTTGTCCACAAAAATTCTACACTAACTGGTGGCCATTATTTTTCGGCCTAGGAGGCTGAAATTTGGCATGGAGGTCAAATATATGTGTGTATTTGCATTCATGCCATTTGGCAAAAGGGGGCGTGGAGGTGGGAGTGGCTTGTAACAAAAAGGTGCATAACTTCGAAACGGATTCATGTAACATGGCCAAACTTTGAAGAAACACACACATACACACTTTAATGGGTCGTGTCTTGCCCCGCCCCTCCCATAATTTATCAACTGTTCGTCATAGACTGAAGACTCTTTTGGAAGGCACCATTGCAGACAGTAATTTTTCAGTGATGATGCATCTGTAACATTACGATAGCATGTGATGCCTAAGAAGACTGTAACGTTTTTAGCTGCTGATTGCAGCTATAATGAATTTGTGCTTGTTTTGATTAAATTGGACTAATTTTGAATTTTTTTGTAATTTGTTGCCTTACGAATTTGTTTTATATGATTTGAACCCCATTATCGCCTGTGTGGGAACATCTTTCTCTAAGGAGACATTCTCACTTATCAAACATAGACTGACGTAATGACATTAAGGCTTGGGTAGGCAACATTTGGAAATCAAGCTAGCTGTAACATTAGACTCCTTGAGAAGCAACTCCGCTGCATCATCCCCACCCCCCCACCCCCTGTTTTTGCTCTGACTCATGTTTTATTTCATTTGCTGACACTCTCTTTTTAAGACTCAATGTACAAAAACTGAAGTTCTCTTTTAGGCTAATTATTGCCTGTTTTTTTTTCTTACTACACTCATTTCCCTCTTCGTACTACTGAATTTCATCAGTCATAACATCTCTAAAATGCTGTGCCATTTTAGCACTCGTTTTTTTATAGTTCATGGCATGGTTAATGGCTTTGGCTATATTGCATCATTATGAAGCCTTTCACACAGGAAACTTTCAGGTACTGAACAAGTAAAAGCTTGATAAGCAATTCATTTTAGCTTTTGTGGATTTCCTCTTTTTTGCATTTGACTTTGCAAAAGAATTGCACTGACACAGGAGCTTTCTCTAGAAAGATTCTCTACAGCTACCAATCATTAACGACTGAAACATGGGCTTAATCCCTTCAGACATGTTCTCATTCTATGCCAAAATGTTTTCAAATTTGCCCTACTTAACACGGTAGCAGTGGTCATGAACAAGAGCAAGGATACGTCCTCCCTTAATGCCTTCATATTTCAGAAAAAATACCACCATCCAAAACAAGCCAATTAAAGTGAAATCAAATCTTTACACGATATGACAAATCCCAAGATTTACTTAATACTAAAAATGAGGGAAAATAAAGTTATGGTGGTTTTTCAAAAAAAGAATGCTTGTGGCAAAGCTAGATTTAGAGGAAATAAGAGGAAGTTTGCATACAGACTTTGAGGACAAATTTTAGACATTTACAAAAATGACACATGATAGATTTGTCCAAAACATTCAATGAGGTCACTGATGACTCTGATGAGGTAATATTTCCCAAGAACAGCCTCGGGGTTTTCCACACTTCTATGTTTGCTAGAACTGTAGCAACAACAGAAGACATTAGCTTTTTGTTTACAGGGGAAATACAAAACAAAACAAAGCCACTTTTTTGAAGTCTACACTACCATACCACTTAGAACCAAACACCCATGTTTATCACGCCTCTTTGATTTGAAAGTTGTCATTTAGCAGCAGCTGAGCCCCTCTGATGAGAGTGAACAAGAGGCTTTTGCTCCTCTGAATAGCTTAATAAACATGGGCAACCTGGCTCCTTTAATTCTTTTGTTCTTAGTGGTATGAGTACGAGTGTGGTCTTCAGATTAGCCATTGGCTTGCCTAGGTCTGCTGATACAGAAGTAGGGGCACTGATCAACAAACCCAAACAAAATTTTAGAAAATAAAATAGACAACGGCCTCAGAAAACATTTCTGCTATGTTTTCCAAATGGGAAAGAAAACACACTGAAATACTGACAGCTTTTGGAGCAGGTAGAGGAGTGTTTGCAACACAATGATCTTGGAAACTTCCTCTATTGTTGAGTGGTGGGGGAAGTAATGACAATGGATTTATTAGCTTCACCTTACTGTCAATACCGATCATTGTGAGGCGATAAAAGGACACTCCACCACCTCACCACTGATAATGCCACGTTATGACGCAGGGATGAGAGGCGAGGAAATGGGAAGTCGTTGGACCTCAAAAATTCCCTCTTTTGTATCATGGCCAAAATGTACCAGGAAGCAAAACTTTATCTAAGTCCAAAAAATGTTTTTTTTGTCGAGATAAAATCACCATTTGAAGTGTTTTCATCCCTGGGCATTATCTGAACACTGACTATCACTTCAATAAATAATAGTTTACCAAAAGTTTTATCTGAGCATGTGTTCACCTGATAAACACACAACTTAGTGGCACAGAAAGGTCGGAGAGCCCGGCTTTTGATTCCCATGTTGTGGAAAAGAAATAAGAAATTGGGGACTGGTGTAACTGCAAAAAATGGGGAAAATGAAAAGAGTGGGACAAATGAACGTGTGAGTTAATTCTTATTTTAGGGGTTAAAGAAAAAAAAAAAAACTGAATGTGGGCTTGGTTAAAAGTCCCACTTTGATTTTGTGTAAATTAAGCTTTCCAGCCTAAAATCTAGGCTGCTACTGGGTGAAAGGGTGGAGCAAGGGGTATATATATATAGATATATATATAATAAATATAAGTGTATTACACACATTGCTTACAGCTGGTTGTCTGGTACTGAAAGCTTTGGCTTCTCTAACCTTTCTCAGCCGCTTTTCCTCCTGCCTGCTTGTCCTTCTCAGCAGCAGTGTCCTCCCTCATCAGCGGCGAGGTGAGAGAAATGGTCACCTGCATTTTGGGCTCCTTGCTTGAAAATATCACGATGTTCGCCTCCTCGGGGTGAGCCTGCACCTCATACTGATCTTCAGAAAATGTCTGCCGGTTAAAAGGACACTTGGGATTACTCACTACAGAGGAGGAGGGGTGTATGGGCAAAGACTAGCCTTGTTTGGCGAGTTTACAGGGTAATACTGTTACGTTTTTTTAACCCTGGGTTGTGCAATTTGTTTTCTCACAGCAGTTCCCTTAATTTAACAGGGTCAGTGACTTTACGATGAATATTTGTAACAATTTATTGCATCTTAGCGACTGTAAATAATGAGGCAGTTTGGGAGGAAATTCCCCATCTCACTCTGTAGGATTCAGGTGTCATAACCAGGCAGTGAATCTAAAGATCAGTCAAAAGCACCTTTAATGAAACACTCATTACAGCTAAAGCAGGAGGGAGGAAGAGTGAGGAATTACAACACATCACACCCTTGTATTTACTGTCAGTCCTTTGTCTCGTGAACCTTAAACGGAAATGCCAGTAAATTAAAATTTCAGAAGTTGTTCTCTTTAGGCTAGGGGCAGTTCAATCACTTGTGAACGTGGAAAATCTTTCCCAAAGCCGTAAAGCACATAGTTCCTGCACAGCTTGGAATTCCCCTAATAAGATTAAAAAAGAAATTGCTTTATGGAGTCTCAGGGCTCTCTGTTCTGAGCCAAAAACACATGTAAACTGCAAATCCACTAACGCTTAAATGACTGAGAATGAGTCAACTCTAGTGGCTTTACTTGTAGTTAAAATGCTGATCCTTTATGAATGTGTGTGTAGGACGAACTGTATGTTTTTTCTGGCTGTAGGGGACAGCTGTTCGTGTTCACTAATAATATATGAGCTGCTCTAGAATATGAAAGAAATCCATCTTTAACGAAATGATTCAGCAGTGGAATTTTTTTCTGGTTTTGCATTTTCATCGCAAAAGCGTTTAGCTCTAAAACAAAAGTATCAAGAGGGAAAACTTCTCCTTCCCCTCACATCTGTTCAGTTACTACAAAATCTTTAAGTCTCTCAATATCTTTCTCATATGACGCAAGTCATAAGGCAGCAGGCAAAGAATTATTTCCTCTTTTTTAAAATCTACTGCATCTGACAGTATTTAATTAAACTACTGGCAAGAAACTGGCAAAGAAATCCTTTTTTAATTTTGGGCAGGACTTTGTTAACAGTTCATCTATATGATCCTATTGCCACAGGTACGTCATACAATCCTGTAATAACTTAAGCTAAAAACTGAAAACGCAAGAATGTCAGTGTTGTGAATTCCAAGTTATCACAATTCTTCCCTTCCTTAACCTCGACCTTTGTCCTAAATTAACACCTGAGGTTTTCCTACCTCCAGTTCCTTGGGCAGCTGCTTGGCGATGTTCTTCAGTAAAGAGATCGTAGGTTTCTTAGCCGTCAGAAGGATGAGCTCAACATTTCTGTCCCCGCGAAGCAGCAGGCCTTTAGCCAGGATGCCCACCCTCATCACGCCTTTTAGCAGCCGTGCCGAGTTCTCAGTACTGTTGGGAGAGGCAGATATGTGAAGATTTGCGGGGCTGATTTTACAAACAATTCAGAAAGCTGCACCGGTTTTCTTTGGCACCAATTTCGCGCAGCACAAATGGAGACAGAAAACCGTTTTCTAATGCAGCATCTCTGAACTG
>JAPZDX010000020.1:16391261-16402900 GCA_029783625.1 Naso annulatus | reverse complement strand
CGTTTCTAACCCAAGCTGACATACAGTTACCAGCAGAAAATAGTAGGTAACAGTTTTCTATTTTGATGCAGTAGTGCTATGATGAAGACAATCATTTTACCCCACAAAAAAATCAGCCAGAGGCACAGCTTCCATACACGAGTATTACTGAAGCACACAGCGAATAAAGGGGCCGCTTCAGGGTTTTTAAAATGTTTTTGTTTTCCCAGTTTATTTTAATGAGCTTTTCTCCAGACCTCGTTCAGCTTCACAATACAGAGGTCTGGCTATGCAAGATTAAATGTCAACTCATATCATCTGAGAGCTATTGCGGTGCCAAATGCACCTCCTCATTCCCAAATAAAATTAAGTAAAACACAATGTGTGTTCTTATATATCCATGAAAACCCACGTGCCCCATATGTCCCTGTACAATTTTTAGATCCTTTGGCCTGTAATGAAATTGGAGCTACATACCAGCTTGGACAAACTAACACAAGCAGAGACAGTCACAGAAACAGAAAAAGCTTTATTTCTCCTGGAAGTCAACCTCAGATTTGTCGTGTCTCTGCACATAATGTCCCATGGAAGGTTAATGTCTGGACTCCTTCTGAGCTCAGTCACTTAGCGGAGGTCTGCCGTGTCTGATGTGGTCGTCGGTGAAGTGAAGCACACCTTGACACGCCTCCTTCCCCCAGCAAGGACAGTCCTGACATTCTGTCATTAGTGAGAGCACATGTTTCCTCCTCCTGCTCTGGCTACGTGCCCTGCAAGTAGAAGACAAACACACAGGAAATAACTGCACTAAATGATGGGACGGAAATAAGCTCGCACACACAAACAAGCACACCTGCCACCCACGCACAGCATCTCCTTGACCTTGTCGTCACATCCTCCTACTTTCCCGACCAATCTGTTGCAAAAAAAAAATAAAAATTGCCGTCTCCTGTGCCGCCTCTCATCCTGTTTTGTTTATTTTTTCTTTTTCTCCTCTTTCCTCCTTCCTCCTGTTCATCGCGGCCGCTGTATGTTCCTCCAGTCGCAGACAGCGGCGGCAGGACAGAGTGACGTGCCTTTGAAGCCGGAGGAATTTACCATAGGAGACTCAACAGGTGAGAAATTGATTGTATTTCCAACTGTTCAATCAACTCCCTCTGCTTGTCATGCCAATCTTTCCCTCCCTCCCTCCTCCTCTCCCCTCTGTCACGTCGTGAGTTCCCCGCTGATTTCCCTCTAAAGCATATGCTCCAGCTGTGAGTGGGTTGCCACTTGTCCCTGTAGCATTACTTGTTGTTATTCAGCTTCTGCACAAATCTACACGGTTGCTTCAGTTCCGGACTGTGATTAGAAGGATTTGACAAGTCACACAGGAATTTACCGAAAGTGCCATTTGCAGCAGATTAGGCTCTACAGCACAAAGACTTATAGAGTCATAAACCCAGCAGCTATTACAGATTTAAAGGTAATCTCCTCTTTTAAGATCTCTGGCAAACCCCTCTCTAGTCATGGTTTCTAAGGATAGATCTCTTAAACAGTACTATAAAGGTACATTTGCTTTTTTAAAATGCAAAATACATCATTGAATAATAAAGTCCCCCACAAATTCATATGTTTACGTTTAGCAGGCGTCAATGTCTCCACAAGGGGAGCTGTTCAGTCAGTATGAGACCAGTTCAACGCATGCCAATGTGCACCACCTATAGGAAAGAAAAAGTTACTGCAGATTTGAACTGCATATGTCGCCACCTACAGACCAAAAAAAGGGATCATTTTCACGATTATGCTGTTAGCGCCACCTGCAGGCAGTGAGTGTCACAGCTGCAGGTTGTTAGGAACCACTGTCAGCTTTGCGTTAAGTTTTACTATGTTTGTATTATGAGGAAACGGAGTATTTTCTGGCTGGTCCAGTCTCCTCATAGACATTGTGGGTTAATGTTACACAAATGCTGATAGCTTTTTTTTTAAAGGCAATTTTAAGAAGTGCTCCAAACATCAAACCTTCACTGCTTAAAAATGTGTATATTTGCTTTTCTGGCCTCTTCTTTACACTACATCTAGGGTCACTGTGACAAATACGGTGCGATCAAATATTTCCAAAACTGTTCCTGTTTTGCATGAACAGAACGCCGCGCAGTATTGTGCACGTAGCATGTGCCAGCTATTACTTTTCTGAGCATTTATTCTAAGTTACATTGCTTTATCATCATAAAAAATGGGAGTAACATGCATAAAGGTTGCACTAAGCTCTCTGTATACATCCGTAGTTTTAAAACGTACAATTGTTGGTTGAAATAAAATGAGTAAAAAAGTGCTAATTATCTGCAAGAATATGCAAACAAATTCACATCGGACAGGCGAGCTGAAGTGGTTTTATTAACAGTATAAATTGTCACCCATCCAGAGCTAATACTGAATTCGGATTTACTAAAACAACAAATTTATATGAATTAATACAGTAATACTCAAGTTCATTGTTCTAAACTTAGTCTTCACTTTAAGTACATTTCAAGATTTCCTTTAATGTTTCCTTTGATTCCCTGCCCCCCAGCAGTTTAGACCCCCAACCCCCCTAAGTTATTTTGAAGACAGTGGTACACTATGAGCAGAAAGAACCCTAACGACTTGCTTCTTCGGCAGAAAATATGCTCTAGTGAACAAAACTATTACATTTTGCAGCTTTAATATGTCAAACAGTAAAACCACAAGTACCACACACACCACAAGCAGCAGCCGCACCGCGTAGAGGGGAATTTGCCACACTCATTGTTTGCCCGTGGCTTTTATGTAAAATTTGCAGTAGCTCTTGCTCCCCGTACCTGTAGATGGAGCACATGTACATCTGCAGCTCTAATCTCCTGCTGCTGCTCCCTCCCTTGCCAATCGGCAGTGCAGTTTGTGCTGGACCTGCAGGCCTCAAACTGCTGGCTCTGCAGCTCTGCAGTCAGGCGATACTGGCTAGTTTCAGGTTTTTTTACATCCCTGATTTTATCTTAATATTGCCTGTGTCTTTCCTTCTGACCTCCAGTGACCCACAGGGATGGAAAGTTCGGCGCACAGCTCTCCAAACTGACCGCCATCGGACGGACGCGACACGATGAGCTGTAACTGATCAGAGGTCTGACTTGGCTTTGGTCATGTTTTGACCAATCAGAGCACTTTGCTGAGCTCTGAGTCGGGCATCTGTGTTTCAGCTGGTCACTAGTTAATGAAGGATTGATTTGGAAGAGTTCTTTCTGGCTGACAAAAAATTGAATTGGGATGATGCTGATTTGCCTTTGCTGCAGTAGTGTGTGAGTACATTAATTACCTGGTATGGATTTATCTGCTACTTTGAAAAGCAAGAAAACAGTTAAGAATTCCTTTTTTTTACTACATAATGTAGTTACAATTCTGTTATATGATAAGTTGTTTCTTGTTTTCTGAGGCAATAAGATTTACAGCAAATCTGTTCTGATCCACTGGGGATGTACGTGAATGTATAGAGGATTGGCGTCTGGGGGATTGTAGAGTATAGATAACATATTTAGAGTAGGGAGGGATTTATCCCTCTAGTGTAATCCTGAGAGGAAAGTGAGTAATCCTCAACAGCGTCACTGCACACAGAAACAATTACATTTTCCTCAGTCTTGCTCTGTTCTAGATAACTGTAAGCACACATTTTATCCCCCAAATCACCAATTAGCACCAGCTGTGATAACTTTTTGGTATGTTTTGTTTTTATGGTAATGAGGGATACTAGCAATAGAGTTGACAGCAACTTCATAACATGATATGAAGTAACAGATATACAGTCAACGAAGATCACTGTTTTTTTCATTTTCCAGGCATATCCTTATCAGTGTCATAATGAAGTCATTGAAAAAACCCTGAGTTGAGAAAATATGATGAAGTCATAGGTACAAGTAATTATTTTTCACTTGAAATGACCTTAATCTTGAATCTTTTTCAGTCTTTAATTAGACACCTGCAGCAGCTAATGCAGCAGAAGATACGACCATTTTCTTATTTATGACAGATATGTTTCTAATTTCAGGATGTTTCAATGACTTCACAGTTACATTGTTTGGGATTTAACCTGAAAATACCAAAGTAAATGGCATGCAAAGACAGTTTGGATGCCATCACGAATTCCTGAGCTCTTTTTGAACCTTTCGCTTTCATCGTTCAATGCCACCTGTGCGGATCAGCGAGGACACTCCCCCTCCTCCCTGCACCCTTATGTAGTCAGTAAGATCGCCTTGATCTCCCTTACATCGATCCAACTCCTCTTGACTTAGAGTCTAGAAGATGAGTTCTGGGGATTGATTTTAGATTTGAGGATTTTGCTGATTTGATTCTGAGGTCGGATTACTCACTGAAGCTCGTACCTTGTCTGGTTCGGGCTTAGATTCTCTCCTCTGTCTGGAGGCGGCCCTCTGCAGCTGAGGAAAAGCTCAGTTTGTGTGTCACAGTCGACGCTCCCTCTGGGGTCACAACAGGAAATAACCACGTCCAGATGCTGAGCCAAAACAGAGAAAAAAACACGCAGGATGTTACTTGTTTTGTACATGTCTTTTTTTTCTACTTCTCGATTGTTCTGATCTATGATGAAATATGATGGATGTTTCAATAAAGACACGTTGTCACTGTTGTGGGGATAATTCTGTGTTTTTGTCTTGTTATGTCAGTCATGATCCGATTGAACCTCCCACAGCTTTGTTAAAGGGTAAACATGAAAAGAGAGGAGAAATTTGAGTGCCAGCGAAGCAGCATTAAATATTCTGAGCAGTGTCAGAGCCGGGCCACAGTGAACATGGCGGAGAGCATTATTTTATGCCCCTATCATATCTGTTCAAACAATAAGCTAATGTATTCCCAGTTTAAACATTCAATAGAAGACACAGGGTTTTTTTTCATTAAAATGAGACTTCATGGGAAGTTTTATATTGAAATAAGCATTATGAAAAAATCTGCTGCAAAATGTATTCTGTAAGCGTACTCTATTAACATATATTGTCCTCGGATAAATGTTTCCATGAGATAAAGAGCTTCCATTGTTTCCTCTTAATTTCTGGGGGGGAGGCTTTGCAGGGCGGATCCACTAAATCCACAGGCACATATGGGAATGTATAGAGCGTTGATCTTTGTAGGCTTACTGAGATACAGAGTCAGGAGGGAATTATTCATCTCATCTTAAGCTGGGAGAAAATCAGTCATCATGATTGTCCTCAAATTGGCGTCACTTAATTTGAATTCTGTGATGCAACGACTACACATTTATTTTGAAACCCCGCAATTCACCAGTGAAATCTAACCATGACCCTGAGTATAAAAACACCTGGATTTCATGTAGAGAAAATCTTTTGAGTAGTAGCACTTTGGCAGAGCTGAGTTTCAACAAGATCATAACAAGTTGTGCCAACAAACTCCCACACACTCTCCTACTTGTAATTAAAGCATCTTATAGCAAAGATGTGACTTTTTCAGAGTCTCAGTTCCAGTTTTGTGGCCCCTCGTGGAAAATTTCTTGTGACAGTTTATTCTGAAGACGGTTGTTCCGCTGAGTAATAAGTCTCTGTAGCACAATAACTCTTTGTTTACTGCCAGTTTACTCCGTCTCTGAGACCCAGAGCTGCCTCTATGCTGTCATCCAAATCCTAAACACATAATACTTCTGTTTACCATCTGGTACCAGTAGAGATGTTTGCGTTCAAATTTTCCCCGTACAGTATGACCATCAGGAAAATGTATACACTTGATGCTGCCAAGGACTGGCCTAGATTACAATGGCATGCATTATAGAGCCGTGTTTAGAGACATTTTAGCCACGCTAGCACAGTGACTCCAGGGATGGCCATGTGGGTCAGGGTCAGACCAGCTCTGGTCCAGACCAAAGTTTCTTACAACTGTGGATTGCCATGAAATTTTTATGGAAATAAAATGTTCCCAGAGGATTAAACTTATTGACTTTGGTTTAAGGAGGGCTATTACGTTTTTCCGTGTTTTTTGACATGTAAATGCTGCAACAACTTTGGGTACTCAGGTTAAACGATGCCAAAGCGTCACATAATGAGGTACATGCATCTGGAAGTGAGCCCTGCAGGCTGTTTTGGTTGGCTCTGCAAAAGCTGTGTTGTAGGAGGTTTTTTTTAATGTAACTATGCTCTTACAATGATGTCAATGCTAGACTTCCCAAAATGGGCATGCCCAGGTATGCCAGCTCTGTCCACACAGGGCTCTTCCTGCCCCCTACCCCACTCTGCTCAGACACTGCTCTCTGCTTTTATTTTATTTATTTATTTTTGGGTGAATGAGGGACAGTTAACTTTGTTTAGCGTTCCTAAAGAGGCTAGCTCCACATAGAAGTTTAATAGCCTTCCAGTCTCTTGGACAACTAAGAAAAATACCTCTATGTGGTCAAGGTCAAGGTCACATTTATTTATTTCTATGGTACATTTAAAACAACCGAGGTTTACCAAAGTGCTTTACAAGAACATCACTAAAAGTACCATACAATCTAATATATACATAAATACCAAAAGCAGAAAAAGACAATAAAATAAAGTAAAATACACAAAACATGAGACAGTACAGATGTCACAGGAAATCAAGTCTGGCTCACAACAAGTCCAAAAGCCAAGGAGAAAAGGTGAGTTTTTGAAGAAGACTTAAACATCTCCAGTGATTCGGCATGTCTGACATGCAACAGCAAGTTATTCCAAAGCTTGGGAGCAGCCACTGAGAAAGCTCGGTCGCCTTTAGTTTTGAGCCTGGATCTGGATTTATGTGGATTAATTTACTTCAACATGAGCATACCTTAACATGAGCATATGACCTGGATAAACTGCTGAAGTGCTGCTAAAGGACTGCTGTTTCCAGGTTGCTTGGTTGCTACTTGGAAGTGTTAGAAGCACAAACTGTAAATAACATTTTATAAGTGTGTATCACCTGTGTTTATTTTGTGTCAGGAGCCAGACAAAAGGGGTTGGGAGTGCAACGAAGTGTGAAGGCACGCACGAAGGAGGGAAAGGGGGAGGAGTAGGCTCACACAGACCGTTTTGAGAGAATGCAGAAAATAGAGGGAGGACAGAGTGGCGAGTCACAATTTCCTGAAGATCTGCAGACTTTACCGCTCGAGCAGTCAGTTTTGTTTAGCAGTTCTACAGGAGTCAAAAAAATCAAAGACCAGAAAATTA
This sequence comes from Naso annulatus, assembly GCA_029783625.1. NCBI lineage: Eukaryota > Metazoa > Chordata > Actinopteri > Acanthuriformes > Acanthuridae > Naso > Naso annulatus. The sequence goes on along the minus strand of JAPZDX010000020.1, from coordinate 16,395,746 downwards.
GTATAAAATGGCCTCTTTCCAGTTTATCTACCAGCACCACCAGCAGGCCAACCATAATTTTTGTTCTGAGTACAGTGTCTTGACAACTATCGTAAAGACTGCCATGAAATCTGCGACAGACATTCATGTTTCTCCTATGATAAATTGTAATATAAATTTAGTGATTCCATGAGTGCTCCCAAGTACAATACTTCCAATATCTTCTTAGCATTTGAACCTTTAAGACAAAGCAACATACTCTCAACCCCTCATTATGTCTACCAGTCATGACCAGTTGGACCGAAGAACAGAAAAATACAAGACTTTTTGGTTTATAAGAATCCTGAAGATGTAGCCTAATTTATGATGAAAAAGATGAGATTAATGAAAGTCTAACCTATTTTATTTACTATCTCACCCCTCAAATTTATCATGCAGTCCCTGTAGGGTGAGGCAGGGGGTCCTTAAACCTTTGTTGGGAATCACAGCTGTATCATCAAAAGGTAAGAATTTGACCTCACTTTTTGACCAAATACCTGCAAAATTAATAACATTTCCATCAGCTGAGCTGTACTTCATTTCAGTTGCTAATTAGCATTGGTAGCATGCTAACATTCTAAACTAATACTGCAGATAATGGTAAACAGTACACCTGCTAACCTGTTAGCATTGTCAGCTTGTTAGCAGACAGACATTAGCATTTAGCTCAAAACACCGTTCCACCTAAGTAGCCTATAGCCCCATTGAGCCACTAGCATAGCTGCACAGGTCTGAAACTGGTCATATTCTATATTTTTCCTAATGCCAAATAATCCAATGAAAAAACCAAAACCACCTCTATACTAAGCCCATTACCTACTGTGCCACAGGCCTCCATTTTTGTCAAAAAACAAATAATGATGAAGCTATATATTTGTGGGCCATTTTTAAAGATTTATTTCAGCTGAAACAAATGGGCTCTGTGTGGAGTGCCAGAGGCAGGGTGGTGGAAGTCGTAGTATTTGGAGAAATGGACTAAGACACGGTTGATTTTATCATTTTCATTTCATTCTTTAAAAGCTAGTCATAAGAAGGCACTGAAAAACACTATTGCAACATTTCAGAGAGGACAACATCAGATGACCTAAATGATTTAGCCATTGATTTGCTGTGCTGCATTTATGTATGTCAGTCGGGCTGGCATTCCAGTACCTGTTTTTCTCCATTTACTTTCACAAGCACCTGCCCCCTATTTCTCTCTCTTTGCATCTTTTGACATTTGGAGGAGAACAGATGGAGATTGTGGCCGTGTAGGTCAAACCAGAGGCAGCAAAGGAGATGGGATTTTTGTAACACCAGGGGCCCGGTGAAGGGTACAACGAATGACCAGCTGCCCCCTGTCTCCCCTGACGCGCACCCAGGCACTGGGCTGGTGACCCAGTCAGTTTGGATCTACTCGTCCTATTCACTTCTTATCTGGCCTTGCTAAGTTCTTCATAATATGAGACCTTTTCTGTCTCTAGATCTATCACAAATCTCCAGCCTCTCCACCCCCGCGAGAGCTTTTTGCATGGCTGAGCCAAAGTAGCCTAAGCTGCACCAAGCTCTTGTTATACCATCACAGCTCCTGACAGCAATTATCTAACCCAGACAATGCTGATATATGTGAGTGGATGTGCCTGGCTGCATACGTTGAAGTTCACTAAAGTAATCAGTTAATACTTTGTCTTGACATCTTGCAATTATTTCAATTTCTTTCGTATTTCTGTCTAATTAGGCCTTCTCCTTTGCCCTTTAACTGTGCAATCTGTTGGAGTCTGAGAGCTGGGTGCAAAGGGAGCATCTGTACAGAGGCTCTTGTTACCAGAGCAGTAACCCAGACAGATGTTATGATGCCCTGTGTATGTTCAGCTTATATACTCAAGAGACGTGTATAGAAAAAGGAAAAAGGATGTCCGCAGAGCCAAGCTGCTCTCCCTGACATACTCACCCCAAGTTGCGTCTGCATCTTGTCACCTTGGAAACTTGGTCTCAGCTCAACTTGGCGAGCGTTAAATCACTCTCCACTCCTGCAGACTCGTGGCTGGTGCTGTGAATATGGCTCTATACGATCAGCCTCCCCCACCAGCTGCATTGTCTCACACAGTGGTCGAGAGCAGCCTCCTTTTCTCAGGGTAAGGCGGAGCTTTGCGGGGCTCCTTCACTTCCTTTGTGTGCTGAGAGAGTCTGTGGTGGGGGTACGGAGGAGGCTTACGACCCCTGCGGCCTTGTGCTGTTGGTGGTTTAGCGGTGGCTGCGGAGGCAGTGCACCCCTGTGAAGACGGTCTGTGAGCAGGCCCTGCTGAGGATGCTCGCCGCTGTCTGTCATTGTTGGACACAGTTTGAGTTTCTGAGTTGGTGGGTGGGCAGCTGGCAGACGGAGGTTGGGTCGATGATGGAGAGAGCTCCCCAGCAGATGGGTGGTCACTTTGGGGGGTCTGATAAGACCCATATTTATTCTCAATGATGACAGAAGGGCTGAGTGTGGAGGGTGGTTGAGGCTTTGGAGACAGGGGAGGGGGAGCGAAGGCAGGGCTGACCCTGATTGAGGAGGAAGGCCCAGGGGAGTGAGATGGGGAACCAGGACTGTTGGGATGATGAAGGTTTACCGTAAGAGGAGAGAGCCCAGGAGTTGGGGGCCGGACAGGGAGGCTTCTTTGAGGGGACAAAGTGAGGTCATTGGAGGTGAGGTTTTGAAGTAGTGGTGGATTAGATGACGGGATATTATGGTTTGCTTGCAGTGGCCCCCCTTGTCTGGGAGAAGACCCCAGGCTGCAGGTGAATCGAAGCTTTCGATTCCTCTCTGATGAAAACCCAGGCGTTACCGGGCACAGCGGAACATTTGGTGGAGATTGGCTGCGGCTATGATGATCTCTTCTGATGGTGCCAAATGAGTCTGTGGTTCCTTGGTGTTCTTCAGGCTCTGTCAGCCTCTGATGGGCGCTGCCTACTGTCACCTCGCTGGAGCTGGAACTTGAACTGGAGCAGCTGTTACTGGGAGGTTTGGAGCTGTTGCCTCCTGCAGTCTTCTGCTGCTCCTCCTCATTCAGATCAATGGAAGAGGTTAGAAAGTCAATCTGCTGCACCACCTAGAAAAATAAACACAACGACGAATAAATACATATGGTATGATGATTGATAAAATGACTGGTAATTGAAAAAGTGGCGCTTCACAGATTTTTCATATGAAGACTTGTTTACTTGTCATGAGGAGTGCTTTCAGACTGGAAAAGTTTGGAGTTTGAAAGATGAGGATGTTTATCAGGCAAGGAGGGTCTCACAGAGGTTGCAACCCTAATGAGTTGCATTGTGGGAAATGTGCGATCCAGTTTTTGTTGATGCACGGCCCACTCTTGGGACTAAAGGTTTCAATATTTCTATCTCTGCTGATTTAGTTTTGAACACTGGAAAAATACGTGAAACTCCAGATTAGATCTATTGTTGTCCTGGCTGCAGATTGATTGTTTACTCAGTGAAGTGCTAGAAAATGGTAGAAAATGTCACAAATTCCCAGAGCCCAAGGTGACATCTGGAAAAAGCTTATTTTTGTCCTACCCACAGTATAAAACTGAAAATGGCATCTTGACTTAATAGCTGATTAGTCACTTCAGCACTCCAAGAACTTTGTCATCATTTCCATACCACAGAGGTGACAGGAAATAAAGGGGAAGAAGAAGAGATCCCATCCAGATTCAAACTGGGGACACTGCATTTACATGATAGGCAGTTTAAACAACAATTGCATCAATCCTTTATTATCATCATCACCAAAGACTTCTTCCTGTTTTACTCCTGTTTTAAAAAATGATTGACAGTGAACCAGTCTTACCAAATGTAGCCTCTACATAGTGATGATGACTTTGTTAACAGTTTGGGTAGATTTTTCCTTACATTTGCATGTTGCATCTGTAATTTGGCGCTTTTCAGATTTCAGATGTGGACTCCCACCAGATGTATAGCTCTAATCTGTAAGTATGTCACACGAGCTACTGCTTAGTGCAAAAAATGTTTATCTCAGCCTAAAAAGGATGAGATTACTATTCTGGGAAATGTGTGAAACAAATTTAGATGGGTTTCCCTTCTAATACCTTTTCTGAACAGTGGAAAGCACTCGATACAGTACTCATATATCATATACAGGCTTATGTCTCTTCATGCATAGATTCAGATGCTTAGAGCAGGGAACGCATGAGTGTATGCACAACACAAACGTTCTTAACAGAAAGACACAGTTTCAGTTTGGTGGACACTCACACACACACACACACACACACACACACACACACACACACATGTGCAATAATGGAGGCTGGAGAGATTGGAGAAAATTACACTGGGGAAAATGTTTGACCTATCTCTCCACCTGCTCTGCGTGCACAGATAAATCCTCAGGCACTGCTGGAACAGATGAATTATTGTTTTGTTCTCTGCGTTCAACAACATCCTTACTGATGTCAAAAGATGACCTGGTTTGTCTTTTTTTTTTTG
>JAPZDX010000020.1:16310180-16323943 GCA_029783625.1 Naso annulatus | reverse complement strand
CTTAGAAAAATAAAGGCCTGGGGCTGAGAGATAGCCGTAGGCTACCATATTTACCCTAGTTAAAGGGAAATCAATTTTCAAGATTTTCTTTTTTTAACATCATCCAAACAAATTAATTTGACGCTCAATTTAAAATCAATCTATTGCCCAGCCCTAGATTTACCATTTGAGAATTATTTTTTTCTCCAGCCTTTACAGTCATTGTAAACTGAAAATTATGTTGTCTTAACACGTGTTGACAGACACACTCTTTAACTTGGGCATGAGCTGATAAGCGGTGAGTGTGGAGTAAATATGTCTGCTGGTTTGTCTGTTTCCAGCTCTATAATAGTTATAATACAGTCACCTCCTTGTTTTATTGTGTGAGAAACGGTCTGAGACGCCCAACCACATACACAACAAAACAGACATGGAGGGAAAGAATATGATTATTATTATTTTTAAGATATTTTGGGGGCTTTCTCTGCCTTTTTGATAGGACAGCTGAAGAGTAGACAGGAAATGGAAGAGAGAGAGAGGGAATGACATGCAGCAAAGGGTCACAGGTGGAATCGAACCAGTGGCCACTGCAGCAAGACACAGCCTCTGTATATGGGACGCCTGCTCTACCAACTGAGCCACCGGGCGCCCCTAGAATATGATTATTTACAGTAAATGAAAAAAAAAAGCTTCTCAGTGAGTGCATACGGCTGGAAAAAGCTGCATTTCTCTTTATTTTCATAACAGAAGATGCTGAATTTTTGATCTGCGTGTGGTTTTAGGTCAACATCAGACAAAATGCATATATTAAAAGCAAATTAAGGTGATTGGCTGATGGTTGCTAGAGTTTTCGGACAGTACCAGAACTGCACAACGCAGAGGTAGACTTAACCTGGACTATTTTCACTGAGTTATGGCTAATGAAATTTATCATGTTACTGCAGTGCCACCTATAGACAGAAGGTCATCAGATTTATTTATAGTTTCTATTAAATAGGCCATTCCTGTAGATTGTTCCATAGAGTGAAAAGGGTATGGAGGGTGCATCAACATGCTTCATATACCTTCTCTGCTACACTTTTGGATGAGATTTTAAAGGACAATTTAAATTTAAAAAAAAACATTTGATAATGTGCTTGATTAATGGACACACAGAAGTGTGGTTGTATCCAAATATTTACCAAAAGCCAGAACATCATAAAAACACAAGATGATAAAGATAGAACAAGTGAGACTGTTTGCACTGTCTTCTGTTTGCCAGTTCATTCACTTGTTGATGAGTTGATTTAAAAAAAAAAAAAAAAAGCTGGCACCCTCATGTGCTCTCAGTGATTATCCTCTCCTAACCTCTCCTTACATTTCATGTTTGTCCCTCCAGACTGGAAGAGTGGTATGTCAGTGCCTGCAGACATCGCCATAGCCTACCTGATCCAGGGCAGCTTCTACGGCCACTCCATTTATGCTACGGTCTACATGGACGCATGGAGGAAGGACTCTGCTGTCATGGTGGTGCACCACATCATCACACTGGCACTCATTTGCTTCTCCTACGCCTTCAGGTATTTTTGTGTTTTGAGTTGAACGTTAAAAAGAACTGATTTGGACTCTTATTGATTCCAGATTCAGAAAGTATTCTATCAAGACGTGTTTTCAGAATTTTCCACCATTCAGTTGATGATTTTAATGGTTATGACACAAATGAGTTCATTTTGGTCATGTGTCAAGTGTAATGCATTAACACACTCAAAGCCAAGCATCACTGAATGTCACCCACAGAAAAATCCAAAATAGATTCGAGGATCCACTTGGTTGGTTTGTTATTAATTTTTCTGGAACCACTCAAACTAGAGTTGCTCCGATACTGACACCAATATTGAAAAAATGCTGCCAAACATGCTGGTATTGTTATCAGCGAGAACGCCAGTCTGTGCACCAATCAGGTACCATGTTATTTATCAGCAGGTAGAAACATTACCCGGCTACTGTCCAATTAACTCAGTTAGCTCTGACTGATGTTACATTCCTGAAGTCAATTTTTCTTTGCTGCTCTAAAACAGAACTCAAGAGGTTGCGCTGTGCTGCCACTGGTGACTAGTATTTTAAAGAGCGATGAAGAAGAGTGGAGAGAGCCGAAAGAGCATTTAGCAATACTTTAAACTGGAAAATCAAAGAAGATGTGTAAAGAATTGTTTTTTATGTGCTGGTATCGGATCAGTACTTGATGTTGGCTGATCCGCAAGTTAGGGCATTGAAATCGGTATAAAGAAGGAAAAAACGGTATTGGAACATTTCTAACCCAAACATTAAGCTGCTCACACATGATCAGTGGTGAAGCCGCGCTGTGCTAGCTGTACCCTTGTTTTCCTATGAGGAAAGCAATGGCCCCCAACTAGAAGGAAGCACTACCCTTAGCGTAGCACACTGCTTGGAGTTTCTACAGAGCACTGCGCTTAAAAGTTGAGATTATTTCAACTTTGACCTCGATTGCTGATGACCTTTCAAAGCACAACAAATGAGATGACGGCCGTAAGAATGTAGCCAGAGGTGACACATGCAAGGAGGGGAGGTACTGATAGAAAGCGGAAGAACATGGAAGAAAAACTTATTCTCTGTGTGTCAGAGTTCCCCAAACTCTGTAACATCACACATTTAAAACTTATCATGATCTTTGCAGGAAAAGCAATGTATGGCAGAATGTAAGTGGTCAGATGGGGACATCAGGTTTGTGGATAGTTATATAGTTTGAGATGTATATATATATATATATCATTTACGCAGCTTTATCCTTGGGCTTTGCCACTACATGCTCTGTGTACTACCTCACAGTGAGAGAGGAGCAAATATCAAAATATAGCACCAGTATAATATGGAATGTGGCTCATGAGGCCCTCTGCTTTTAGAATGCAAATAAAGTAATTTTATAGAACAGGGGAGATAGGAGCCACAGTGGTCAGACTCAAGCAACTGAGACAGAAATGTTCCTTCAAAATAAACTGCATCATTTTATCTTAATTTTACAGACCTCCTTTACTGAGTGTCCTAATTGCAATAAGTTTTTCTAAACAAGATTTAGAAACGATGCCGGTTTAAATCTCAACAGTGCACTAATGGTTGACGCTTACTTGTGTAGTACTTGTTAAGAAATAAACTGAAGTAAACGGACACATACTGAATTGTGTGCTCCCTCCACCTCAGATATCACAACGTAGGGATTCTGGTGTTGTTCCTCCACGACATCAATGACATCCAGCTGGAGTTCACCAAGCTCAACGTCTACCTGAAGTCCAGAGGGGGAGGCTATTACCTGCTCAATGACGTGCTGTCCAACATGGGCTCTGTCAGCTTCAGCATCACTTGGTGAGACTCAGCAAACACACACAAAGACACACACGTGGACTCATTGTCTAATTTCTTGTCTTACTCGGCCTCTGTCACAGTTTAATGTTTTGTAGTTGTGACAGTCTCTTTCAGTCTGATTCTTATTCACTTATGACGCTACTGAAGATGAAATTACATGATTAATATTAGTGTCTCTGCTGTCTCTTGTGTATCTGTGTCCATCTGTCTTAGGTTCTGGTTCCGTCTCTACTGGTTCCCTCTCAAAGTACTGTATGCCACATGTGTCTCCAGCCTCCAATCTGTTCCCAGCATTCCCTTCTACTTCTTCTTCAACGCTCTTCTCCTGGCGCTGCTGCTCATGAACATCTACTGGTTCTTGGTGAGAATGAACAAGTTTCCATTCAAACCCCAAAACACACCTATGCTTTCTGGTTGTTTGTCAGAATGAAACCTACCTAAACAATAACACAATCTGATCTCTTTGTGTCTCTTTTCTCCCCTACTCTGTGTAGTTTATTGTGGTTTTCGTGGTCAAGGTGCTAAAGATGAAGGAGGTGAATGACGTGAGGGAGTACGAGGACGAGGACGGCAACAACGCAGCAGCGGGCCTGCTCGGACAACCTAAGGAGGAAAACAGTGATGATGGTGCTGGACATCACATCTCTGCCCAGGGGTGAGCTGCACTAACAGACGCTGGCATTTGTTTAATCTGACCAAGAAACCACAGTTCAAGATGGAAAGATACACCATCCAACGGCGGGCAGATTTTCACAGTAAATGTTTGTTTTCGCTAGCAGCAGGTTTGGCAGGAAACTGAAGCAGCAGTTTAAGGTGCTATTTGTAGACTTTCCACATCAATAAATCATTACTTTTGAGAGGGGAGCAGGTCTGTTGCAGTGTAACAGTTTCTAACATGGGTGTTATGTTTTCATACTAATGGCTGACCCAATGAAGACAGAGATCTGAGCTGAACATTTCATAAATAAACCCATTTTAAAGCTGCAATATGAACATGTCAGCACCAATTCGGTTACAGTCGCTAAGCAGAGGTCATATTACCACTGTGAACTTTATGTTCAGGGTTAATATCTTGTTTTATCTGTGCTATTTAAGTAGAAGAGTTTATATCAGCTTGTAGAATGTTAACTGAAAGACACAAAACTGTTTCCATACCAGGAGTTGAACCTAATCCAACTGGGTGATCATGGGGAGTACTAACTGATAAACCAAGCCGATGTTTTTAAAACCACTTCGCCTCAAATTTTGACCTGTTTATTAAGATGTGGTCAAATGATCTGAAGCGGATTTGACCTCATTTTTTACTCGCACTTCAGCAAATTCATGAGAATTCAGGGAACTGTTCTGTAATTGGTGTTAAAGAGTTACAAGTCGCACCTTTAAATGTATTTAAAATGTCTGAGAAAATGCATGCTAACACAAGGAGTATTCTAAGTAAACAGTCATGCTCGCAGCTCAGGCCGCTCGACTTTGGCACAGGGATGCTTTCAGCTAATTATCACTAACATCGGCATGCCAACACGCTCACAATGAACATCCTAACATGCTTAAACAGGTGTAATGTTTACCACATTAGTTTATTGTGTTAGCACGCTAACATTCACTAATTAGCACTGAATAAAAAGCAAAACTGATGAGAGGCTAATGAGAATAGCACTTGCCACAAGCTTGGTTAGCAACTATTTCTCAGTATAAATATGGTCTAATAACACCATTCCGCTTGCCAGCATAGACGCAGTGTATCTAAAAATAACAAATACATGCCTCATTGAATTTAAATGCTTAATACATTAAATATGTGCTAACAAAGAGAAGTTTTTCTGCTGGTAAAGTTTTGTGGTTGGTTTTTGTGGCCGTCGGACAAACAAGTCAGTGTCCTTTGCTCACCCATCCTTTCAGTCATTGTAATAACTTTTATTACCCTATAAGGGAAGATTTAGTAGAACATTAAGCATATTTACAAATACTTTGCTTTTATCTGCTTCCAAAGAATTCATGTATTATGTGTAATTACGCAATACCTCTAATGAGTACTCAGCACTTTGTGACATTGAGCTTTAAACAAGAAAATGCTAACTTGACTGAAACCAACGTGTTTGTGCCTTTATCTGAGGTTATGAATGCATCTGCCTTTAGCCCCTGACTGTCATGTGTACCTTAATCAAGCACCGCTGATTATCTTGGCAGCCTTTGACCACTGACACTCTGGAAAACTCTGCAACTGCGGAAGCCCCAATCACTTTTTTAATTGGTTTATAATAGTCATAGAAAAAACTGACGGTGTCAAAGCTGTCAAAACGTTTGACGAGTCAAGCAGGTTAAGAATTTAGTTTTCGGGGGCACGTTCTTTGCTCCCGAGAGCAGGAATAGATGCAGAAAGAGCAGATCTCCCACTTAGCTTGTGTAACTAGCAGGCAGATAGGATCAAAGAGCCTGAGACCATATGGAGATGTGATTATGTGGCACTCCTTATCTGCCCGGCCTTGAACCCTGCTGATATCCTCTCTGCCTGCTAATGCCTCACATCTGCTCATCACCTCACCTGACAGGCTTATTCCCTCCTCCTCGGTCCGCCCTTTCTGAGACTCCTTCGCTTTCAGTTCGCCTGACTCTCTGTCGTCTCTCTTTGCAGGAAGCACGTGCAGAACGGGATCACCAAGGACAAGCATCTATAACAGGCTCTCCGTCGCCACCACCTGGTACTAGGCTACAAGTACAAGCTAGACAAGACACCCTCCTTTGGACAGCTTACGCACAAAACGTGGCTAAAGGGAAGAGTGTCACACGAAGGAAAAGAAAGGAAAAATAGCAAGTTAGGCCGCAATGTGTTTATACTCTTTTTATTTGTTTTAGAACATTTCATTTCATTACTGTCATTTTGTTTTCAGTTTTGTTTTTATTAGAGCACTGTGAATGTTATTTCAGGTGACTTTTTGTCTTATTGTTGCTAACTTTACATTTGATAGATACAGTAGAAACAGAGCCGTTTTGAGTGAGCGTTGGACTGTGATTGTCATGTACACTAGTAAAGGGTGTATTAATCATCACCACCGCACTGAACCGTGACGCAGCACCCAGATAAGGACATTTTTTAGGCCTGTAGAGGTTCTGTAGACATTTAGACCTACAGCAACCCTTAGTTGCCTGGTAAACAATAAGGGTGAGCTGTGTTTGCTGTCAGTGGAGTATGTTTCCTAATGAATTCCTTTTCCTCTTTTGCTCACTCCATCCTCCGTCCATCCATCCCATCTGACTCTGGACATAAAAAAAAGAAAAAAAAAATTTAAAAATTACATGATTCACATGGGAAACACTGCGTTGCTGTTCTCAGTATCGCTCTTACAAGAGCCTGGCTGGCATTGTCTGGTGCTGTTTCACCACATGTATTGATTTTCATATCATTGCACAAGTCAGCGGTGGCGACTGCACAGCTCTGGCCCCCTGCGTCCATTTGAACTGCAAACTCACGTCGGTGTGTGTAGGTGTGGTAGTTTTTTCAGGATGTAGAGAGTATGGATGTAGCCGAACCTTCACAACATTTCACCTCTCAGTTTGGTTTCTTTTTGTCTTTATATCTCTCGTACTGATGATCAACTGATATTGGGAATATTCACTCGGCATTCTTGTACAGACAAAGCTTTTTTAATTTTTTATTTTACTTTGTGTATTGCAAAGCATCTGTTGCTGCACTGACATGAAGGCATACAAGCTGATTGCTGGTTTAATGACAGCAAATAGCTAGAATTGATTGACTGGGTTTTAAGTATCATCCTCATGATTTTAATTTGTTTATAAACAATATGAATTTGAATAACATTCATAACCAGTTCAAAGGTGGTGGCGGCTATCCGGTTCATGAATAATTGGAACAATAGCCCAGAACTTGTGTAAAGATAAAAATCAGTATGATTAAAAAATATTATGTATGCACACATTATGGTATTCAGGAATGCATGACATCGAATGATTTTGGAAATATGCTATGAAATTGTCTTACAAACAAACATTGATGATGAAATCCTCTCACTATGTAATAATGTCTTTATTAATGTCCTAAAAGTGATATTTTTCGAGGCAGCCGTGACCACTGAACACACATAATGTTTGCTGACAACACATGTAAACCAGTGTGTGATAAACCTTCATGTGGGATTTCAGCTGTGTCTATTTGAAATCTCAAGACAGATATGAAGGGATGAGCCTAAAGGTCCGTTGTAAAGAGGATTTGGTGGCATCTAGTGGTGAAGTTGCAGCATGCACCCAACCAAATATCCCTCAGCTCGCCCTCCTCCTTCAAGCTTGTAGGAGAACCAGTGCTGGCTGCTGTACTTGCAAAAAACTCTATAGACCTTCTTTAGAGCCAGTGTTTGGTTTGTCCACTCTGGGCTTCTGTAGAAACATGGCAGCGCAACATGGTAGACTCAGTGGAAGAGGATCCACTTCCTCTGAAGATTTAAGAGGCTCATTCTTAGGAAATAAAAACCCAATCATTCTTATTTTCAGGTGAATGAAAACATACTGGAATACTTAATATTATATTCCCTTTCTGCCATATTCTACAAATAGATCCTCCTAAATCTTACAATCTGGACCTTTAAAGTTGATTTTGTCCCAGAAATCCCACATATGATACCACTTTTGATGTCATTTGTAATTTAGGCAACTTAAATTAAAAAGGGACCCATTTCGCTGGAGTGGTTTCACCGGATCCCACTCGTTTCCCGTGTGTCTGTCAGTGGAAACAGCTGCTGCACATGTACAAAATGAGGGATGTTTCTATTCTTCCTACCGTCTCGATCAAATTCAAGCTCTTGTTTGGATGAACAGCATGCTTGTGCTGCTGGAGCAGGCCGCAGATGTCGTCTGTCCGTAGGAGAAGCGTGTGTCTGTTTTAGTTCGTCTGTTTGTCTTCCACCGCTCCCTCATCAACACACTGGGGGAAGTTCAAACTTTTAATTTTATGTTTAAGTGTCACTAATATGATGATGTAGATCAGGTTATTATTGTTGATTTTTTTTGTTTGTTTGTTTAAATTGCTGCTGTTTTTTTTTTTCTTCTGAGAGCACTGTTGGTATTCCAGTTGTGTTGTTTTGGTTTTTTTTCTGCTGTGTATGAGTCGGTGATAGTCTGCTCAGATCCGATCTTTCCAGGGACCAGGGAGTGGTTTTGTTCATCTACATCTGGACTCCGTCTCAGATCTCTTCCTTTCAATCTGAAAGCTGACTCACACTCATTTTACTGCAGTCATTGTGCAGTACATGTGTACTGTAGCACGGTTTATCAAACATGTTACAAACACACGTCCAGAGTCCCGTTGCTGACTGGTTTTACTAGCATGCTGATGTGGCAGGAAGTGACGTTCAAGGTCCTCCCAGCTCGACTGTGAGCCCAGATTATCTCGAGTTTGCTGATATTTTTTGTTATATGATGAGAGAAGAAAGGGGAGTGAAGTTTGCAGCAAACCTACAAAGGCCTGGGATCTGGATTAGCTGTGACTCTCCCTCTGAGTCTGGTTTGGTTCTGTGTGCAAAAGGTGCTCCTTCAGTCTCTCCATCTCCCTCCTGCTGTTTCATCCTACAAACAGTCCTGTGATGTGATGTGTGAACGAGTAAATGCTCCTTGGGGTGGGCGATATGATGATGTAAATCACAAGACAATATCAATTAGCTGTACTGTTTAAACAGTGGTGTGTATCCTTTGAACAACTCTGGGTGTACTTGCAGTTTTATGGCAATACTGGATGTATGTGTCAGCGTCTGAAGTCTGTCATTTTCTTTCTTTGGTGGATTGAAGAGCAGAACAGCAGCTGCAAAACAACTGCTGCAAATATGAAGTGAAGGATCGATAACTCAATTGACTTCTCAGAACATGTGTTATACCACCATGTTTATGAGTATCATATGAAATTGTGTATATCCATGTCGCCCACCCCTAACTACCTCCCAGAAGGGACAAAATTTTAGGTAATTGAAGGAAAAAACATTTTGTGATTGTCCGTTTGTTTTTATGTCTGTATGGTTTTGACTGATTCCTAATTGATAAAGTCATATTTGGTTCTTGGAAACAGGTTTGCCTGTGTAGCTCAGTTCAGTCAGACCACTCATGCGAAGCAGAAGCATGCAAACGTAAAGACTTGATGTTTAATATTTCAGGCTCTGACCTCGTCACTTCCCATTCGCATACGCCAAGATCCACACACGCACACACACACACACACACAAACGAGATCAGGGAGCAATGATAAAATGGTGAGGCAGTGTTTGCAAATTCACCAGTATGGCAGCATTTTGACTTGCAGAAACTCGAGATCAGCACAGAGAAGATCGGCATGAAATGATAAAAAAGATGCAGTGTTTGCAAGCTATTCAGTAAAGCAGCAGCACTTATGGGGCCACCTTATCACTAAATCTCCATTGCATTTTGGTTGCAGGGAGTTGATAGTGACTTCCCTTTAGCTAATACTAAAAAGAGCACAGAGACGTTTAGGGAAAGCCAATAAAATCACAAGTGTTTGCAAACTTATCTGCAAAGCAGCAGCGCTGAAAAGACTGCGTGCATTTGTGTTAAAGTTGGTAGAGGATGACAGAATAGGTGTCCAGGTCTGACCTTGTTACTCCCCATTTCCATCCATCACAATCAATGGAAATTCAGGGAGCAACGATAAAAGAAACAGTGTTAAAAACTGAGCAGGACAACTTTGAAGTCTTGATACATTTGATGTCTCTGCTCTGACCTCGTCCGTCCTCAATTTCACACATAACACAAAGCAGATCAGGGAGTGACAATGAAACGAGCCGTGACACAGCAGCGTCGCTGCACTTCAGAGGACGTGTTGGATGTTTTGCTGTGAATGTGATGAGCGAGTCGTCTGCCTGAACTGACTCGCAACCATGTATCTTCACGAATGGTCTGATCGTGCCAAATGTCCACCCAAATTAGGAGAGAAGTGTTTGTGGGAGCTGGTGGCGAGTGAAGAGGCGAGCTAGTGAGAGAATGGCGGGCAGAAAAAGCCCTGCAGGTATTTCTTATAAATTGCACTGTAATTTATTAGTATTATTTTTATTGTTCATTAGTAGATCAAAATTAGACTAAAGGAAGGGAGAATTTGGGAATTTTTATGACAACAGAAACTCTTGTTAATTCAAAGTGTATTTTAATGACACGTGTTTTTTGGACCATTGATACATGCTGTGAGCGAAACAAATTGCCCCATTTTTTTTTTCCAAACTGAATCTGACCTCTTGATAAAGACACGTACTTGCTCTTTTGTAGTACAATTTTAATACCATACAGCCAATGTTATAGTTTCATTTTTTTTCCCATAAAATAAAACATGTCAGTAAACAAGAGATGCGCTCCTTGTGATTTCTTTGACATTTTTTAATCACATAAAGTTTTATCATTTTCATTGCAAGGATCAAGTGTTGTGGATACGGTGAAACAGAGTTCAGACCAGAGGAGAGTTCATTTCAGTGCACAAATGAAAACAATGCTTCAATAAATTAAAAATTTATATGTACCACACAGTATTTCCCTCATGGTGGTAAATTTTTTTTAAAAAAATCCCGTCATGGGGTGGGGGAGTCATGCAGTAACAAATAAACGCCATTCACCCACAAAAAGGCAAGACCAGAGCAGAGAAAAGGTCAAGGACGCACTGCAGCATTAACTTTAAGCACACCAGCATCTCATGAAATCAGTATTCAAGGTGTCTTTAAGATATTCTGCCCCTTAACCAAACACCCTTTGTGTTATTGCCCATTTTAAGACATCCAGTGAGAATACAGCAGTGCCGGCTTGACCAAAAATCTTCACAAGGCTTTAAAAAAAAAAAAAAAAGTCTCATTAAGTCAAATCGCATTATTGCTACAGTCAGCAGAGGGTCAAATTCAGCACAACATGTTTTCCACTGATAAAAAGGAGTAAAGGGAAAGGTTTTATCTTGTCATGATGTGTTGTTCTTTGTACTCTGACACAATTGGCACACATGCGCTCTGATTAGACGACAAAAAGAACATGTTTGCTGCATGTGACCTTTCAGATGAGTGAACCTCACCAGCCAGACCTTTCAGTCCATTCATGATTTAAAAAGAAGACTTGAGCGGCATAAATAAGACACAGCAGGTCACACAGCAACGGGACACAAACCTCAACTACGGAAAAATATGACAGAGAAAGAAGGAAAAAACAAAACAAACGTGAAATCTCCTTAAAATTTAACCACAGCCATATGTTTTCATTGGGGGGAAAAAAGGATACGAGTAATACATAGAATAGTGATTTGGCAAGGATTTTTATTCCATTCCACTGAATGTTAATTTTAATAAATTTGCTACCAAGGCAATGGAATCAGGGTCATCTACACACTACTTCACATTTCACTCAGACAATTTGTCTCAATAGTAAACGATATTTGTGTTAGGAGTCATTTCCACTGAGCATTTAAAGGATAATTTCTGATTTTTAAGAATCTGCCTCTTTAAAACACACATGCCCATATGTTCACATAACGTCAGAGGTCAGTGTCCTTTACTCCTTGTCTCCATGCTGACTCTAAGAAGACTAAAATGACCATTGTGAACCAATTACTCAAAATCAGCCACCAAATATTTTGATAATAGATTTGTCTTTAAGGTCATTCATCAATAGCTAATGATAAATATTTGCTGTTTCCACATTTTTTAATGATATTTGTTGCCTTACTAGAATTTTTTACATTTATATTGTATCTAATACTTTGTCTTCTGGACAGATAGGGGAATTTAAATGAAAATTAATTACAGGCACTTTTTTTTGACATTTTCTAGTCCAAGCAATTAATCAAAAAAACAACTGACAGATCATTTTATATTTAAAATAATCTTTAGACATAGCCCTGAGAAGACTGAAGACAAACTCCATAATCCTTTTACCCCAAAATGTATTCTTAGGGTCCGGTGTATGGGATGTAGAGCCATCTAGTGGTGAAGTTGCAGACTGCACTTGCCTGAATCGCCCTCTGCTCACTCATCCTCCTATTCAAAGCTTGTAAGAGAACCTAATGTGGCTGCAGAACTCATGAAAAACACAAATAACCCTGGTCAGAATTTTGTTTTTCCATTTTTGGGGTCTACTATAGTGGACGCTGTGGAAGAAGACCCACTCCCTCTGTAGATGTACATAAATTCTTACCATAATCAAGTCAGGTTATTTAACACTAATAAAAACAAACTTTTGAATACATTCCACGTCTGCCATATTCTACAACTAGATGCCTTGGAATCCCACACACTGGACCTTTACGTTCACCTGAAGCAAATACGGGTGAGTATCTTCTCATGTTTTGTCAACATATCTTCAGAAGAACACAAGAGGGGTTTTTTTCTTTTTCTTTTTTTTTTTCCAGAAGAACAAAGTCTATAGATTTACAGGGCGTCTCTGCACAGTAAGTGTGGAGAGAAAGAAGGACCATAGTCACCGGTGACAACATTTCTATGGAAATGTGTGTATTATTTAAGGCAGATTGAAAAAAATGCGACCATTTCCTTCAATGAAGTTGCTGAACACATCTCTCACAAAAGAAATTCTGGGCTTAACTCTGGTCAGTTTCTCTCTGTAGCTGCCTGAGACAACACACAACGTCAGTTTGGCAGAATGATCACTTGTACAGTATACTGAGCGGAGGAAATGAAAAGTGATCAGTGGTGAAGCAACATCACAACTCGCTCAATCTCATCTAGATCTCAAAGGTGTGGACCAACGCTTTCTTTCACGAGAATCAAATAGTAATAATGAAATATTTCCAAGGAAAGGATTATCATATATGCATGACAGGACATCTGTGTTCATGAAGACAGGGGGAGTAAAAAATGATTCCTGATCATTCTGGTCCAGGAGACCACATGGATTAAGTTGGCAGCAGGACAGGATCTGACATCATAGTTTGTGGATCAGGATGAAGGAAATGGAAGTGATTCTGCTGGTTTGAAAACCCATTATGAGAACAGCAGCTTGGCCCAGCTTCTGCTTTCTTACTGGCTAAAGTTTCTTGCTTTGAGGAATCTGGGAGAAGAAAGGTGTTGTTCGCTTTAATGGGCCTTCGTCTTGGGTTGGGTGATTCTACGGACAACACTGTACAGGACTCCGAAGTTCTGTTAAAAGATCACAGGTAAAAGGACAAGAGATGCGGTTCACTTTCATTTTCCAGACCAAAACACACCTACACAACATCTGTACAACACTGGCATCTATTAAATATCAGATAAAGTCAGTCTTTGCTTTTAAACACCAGTTTCAGTTAGGAATATGTTTATTCACACTACACAAACGCACTGATATCTGGCTTTTGTTTTCAATGAAAAATGGTAAAATCAGCATTTCCAGGTCAAATGACTCAGTAACCAAACAACATCAGTGGTGCTACTTCTCAAAATTTCCATCTGTTAATA
>JAPZDX010000020.1:16277524-16288993 GCA_029783625.1 Naso annulatus | reverse complement strand
AGGACAGCTGAAGAGTGGACAGGAGACAGGGGAGAGAGAGGGGGAATGACATGCAGCAAAGGGCCACAGGTGGAATCAAACCCGGGTCTGCTGCTGCGAGGACACAGCCTCTGTATATGGGGCCTGCTTTACCGACTGAGCCACCGGGCGCCCCCAGTTCTGCTTTCTTTTTGACTTCCATTTAAAGCAGATATGTTAAAACTAGTCTCTCACTGCTGTCAACTTTGTGTTTTTCATTAGTATGGTGCAGAGGCAAACTGCCACACCTACAGGGCTTGTTCAGCACAGACATGGAATAAAGAGCTCCTGCATGGACCAACTGAAGCAGCAGAATATCTCACCGACTTGTTTTTCAGTTTTGGTTTCCCCAAATCTGAAAGCATTGTACAGCATTTTTTCCGGACCAGCAACTCTGTGAAGCAAGCCTAGAAGAATGTTGTACTTTTTGACAGTTTCAGCCA
Organism: Naso annulatus; assembly: GCA_029783625.1. Classification (NCBI taxonomy): domain Eukaryota; kingdom Metazoa; phylum Chordata; class Actinopteri; order Acanthuriformes; family Acanthuridae; genus Naso; species Naso annulatus. Next base: position 16,288,532 of record JAPZDX010000020.1, on the reverse strand, counting down.
TTTATGACAAATGTAAGTGTGATCAATAAAGGTGTTGTTTTCAGAATCTAAGAAAAATTCATTTTTAGCCCAATTTGGATGCATTTATTATTATCCTTATAAAGAGGGCTGCGCAAGTCTGTGCTTTCAATTCAAATACAAAATCTACCACCATCACAAGGAGCAATAATATTCCACATGAACTCTTTTACATTTTTACAACAAAATATGACATGGTAGGAGCCACCAATCTGATGTAAAAGTGTGTTAATAATCATCTTGCTTCAGGGAATATGAGTTGTATTTTAAAGTAAAATGTAGGGTGATGGTGATGCTCCTCTCCCCTTATGGCTGAATCCCAGATGAGGATGTGTTGAGGACCTGACAGGAGCCGATTCATCATTTCTCATGGATCATCCATCACCGGCTGCAGGCAGAGGAGCAGCACCGGACTGGGTGACAGCCCAGGAGCGTTTGGGAAACACTCCGCTGCAGCAGCCGCACTTGCGCTCAGCCCAACATGTGCTCCAGAGAGCTTCCTGGAGCTCAGAGCATGATGAGTTCAGACTGTGCAATGTCCAAGTGTTGAATTGATAGATTAAGAAACAGAGAAAATAGGCAGAGAGGTTACAGGATATCTATTAATGTCATCACACCAGCTGAAATATCCGGTGCAGCCTGAATCCAGGATGTGACAAATGGCTCATACTGTTATATTTTAATGGACTGATTTCTAAAAAAATGATTCAGTTTTAGTCTGTGTTTGATTATCTAAGTAACTTTTGACCCAACATGACGAAAGGAAGAGATAAGAGATTGCCAGGTAATGTGTTCTCTGGATATAAATCTTCATCATGTTTTTTGAAATTCACATCTACTTGTTAAGTATTTAACAATGTTTTTCAGTCACAGACTTTTGTATTGGAACCTTTCACAAGACCTCCTTCTTTTTTGTGTTACTCTTATTCTCAAACTGGACAGGATATTTGCCTCAGATTGATTATTTCTGTTACTCCCTTTCTTTCCCCCAAGGGAGAGATTTAGGCGGACCAGAATGTCAGAATTAAGAAGTCTCCAAATATGAAGATGATTTATTTCTGATGAGAGAGAGAAAAGAACTCACTCAGTACTGTAGGTCCCTCTCTTAGGAAACATCTTGTCCAGATAGATCATATTAAGTAATTGTCTATATATTGTTTATGAGGGCAATTTCATTGGGTGAAAAATAAAACTTAAGGTTTTATTGTAATTTTTGGTCGAAGAATGCAAACAATATGAGGAAACTACAGCCATCCTAGCAGCACTGTCAGTCTGCTTGAGGTAAATGCTAACATCACCGTACAAACATGCTCACGGTGCCAATGCTAACATGCTGATGTTTAGCAAGTATCATGTTTTCCCTGTTCACCATCTTAGTTTGACATGTTACCATGCAAACCTTTGCAAACAAACTCAAATTACAGCTGAGGCTGATGGGAATGTCTTAAGCGTTGCAGGTTTTGTTTGCCATGAAACAAAGTGTTGGTAGGCAACGTCTGGAAATCAAGCTGGCAACAACATGAGACTCCTAAAGCAACTCCATTGCACCCTTCCCTTCCTGTTTTTGCTCTGTAGCTCCGACCTGCCCTTCACCTGGCTCACATTTCAATCTGCTCGTTGTCATTCTTTCTTTTAAAACCATTTTCCAACAAAGATTCATGACAAGATGAAACCATTGCAGCGGTATAAACTAGTCGATCTCAGCTCGACTCAAGCCGGCTGACTGCATTGTCTGCAGATAACAAAGGCCAGTTTCAGAACGTGAGGCACTTTGTTTCAACAGCCAATGAGATCGCAGCCACATCACCTGTTGCAAAGATGCGCCGTGTAGAGCAGCCAATAGGAACTCACGCTCTCTGAAATGACCCGTAATTGGCTGTGTCTGTCATGGTCTGAAATTTTTTAAAGCCAGAATACAGAGCCAAGGAACCACCTGATTATTATTATTACAATTATTACAATTCATCCTCAGGAGACATAAATGTCTGAACTAAACCTCATGCCATCCCTCCAGCAGTTAGGTTGCATCAGAAGAAAAGTCAGAGGGTAAAAAAACAAAACAAGTCGATTGTGCAATTCCTTTAAAAAAAGAAAATTTAACCACAGTAATGCAGGTTCTGTGCGTGCCAATTATATATGGTGTGTAAAAGTATGTGTGTACATGTGTTTTACATCTTGTTGTGGGTCGGGATAAATACTGCATGCATGTGTGCCACTCTTACTGCCCTGCCACCTGTCTGGCTGTCAGCTGGGTCTCTTCCTTTGATGCTGGCTGCTTGTGTGTCATCCAGATGTGGCTGCAGAGGAGCGAAGAGTTCAGTTAGTCCCCGGGGATTTTCCCTCTGAGCCCATCGCACAAACCGGGCCGCTGGGAAGAGACATACAGCCAACACGTGTGTATGTGCGTCTCTCCTGCCATAAGCCACTCCTTCATCTGACCCATCGCTTCTGTTTCGTTCTTCTTCTCCCTTTGGCCTTCATCCTCTTGAATCCAACTGCGGATCACGTTAAGATCTACTGTCCTGGATTAAAGGTCATAAAACCTTCGGGATACTTTCCTGTGCTTAATTTGCTTCACTTTCACTATGTCAGGATATAAAATTGATATCTCGATGTCACCATACTGCTCTTAGTCAATAGCTCTTTGTTGTGCAAAAAAAAAAAGCCCATGTGGGATTAATAATATTTTGATATGCAGGATCTGTGTATTGTTCATGTTGCCTAACTGTCATGACTCACAGAGACACAACGAAGTAACTGAAACATCATTTAAGACATTGAAGGAGCCAGAAAATTGGTCTTTTACAATTTAAAAAAGGTGTGTAGCCCTTTCCATTAGATGGAGTGAAGAAGAGTGTTTACGCAGTTTGCTATAAGCAGAGCTGCAGGCTGCCTTACGTTTTTTAAAGTATGGGAAAAAAAAAAAAACTCTAACAGAAAGCCCTCCAGGCAGCATGCATCACACACAATCCCTCTCTTTTACAGCTTACAGCAAAAGGTTCATGAGCTTCAGGGAACGTATGTGTCTCTTTTCACTCAAACACTCATTAAGCATGCCTGTGAGTGTGTGTTGACTTGTATTTTCTCACTCTATCTGACTTGCAATTGAGAGCAACTGCAGAGCAGGTTTTTGAACAGTCGCTGATGCTACAAATATGTGCAGTACTGTCTGACTCCACAGCACGAGAGTGCCTTCAGCCATGTGATCTGAGTTCAAACTCTCAGCAGGCCTCTGCCATGTTTGAGGTGCACTTGAGCGACAAACTGACTTGAATACTCACCTCTGCTGTATAGGGAAAGGGTAAAAAAAAAAAAAAAAAATCTTAAGAATATCTTTTGGCCTGTATAACATCATTCACATGGAGACTGGCACGCAGATGTACAGAATTGCAAGGTATTGGGGGAGATCTGAGTTTTGTATTGAGCAAGAAAAACAGAAATGATCTATATTCGAAAACTCTCATTCATCAGCGTAATTTTTCATCTGCGGCCGTGCTGCTGCCCTCATGAAGAGGCGAGCTCTGGTTCGGTCTGGAAACAGGATGTGGGCAGAAGAGCTGGGCATCTGCCACATGCCATGGAGCCTCTGGAGCTCATTTGCATAAGTTTTGTGTGTGTGTATGTTTGCACAAGTGTTTGTTCTGTCGCTAGGTGTGCGATGAAATTCCTGTGTGCATGCGTGTCTGCGTAGTTGTCTTTTGTCAGTTTGTGCGTGCGTACACATGCAAATGTCGGGTTCATGCCTCCTTACGTGTAAACAAGTGTGTGTGTGTGCATAAATGTGTGTCTTTGTATCTGCTTGCCCCCCTCTTCCCATTTCTTGCGTAGGCTCCCTTTCCCGGCACTGCACCGTGCATGGCATCCCCGCTGGCACTGTCTTCAGCCCACCCTGGAAAAGTCAAAGACAGGCAGCCAGGCTGTCTGTCTCCCTAAGTCTGTCGTCAGCCTCACTTCTCGATCTTTCCGCTCTGGCAGCATGTGGTTCAACATCAAAACATGAAGACGTTCAAGACAGGAGCAAAAATATTTACCCTAACAAGTGCATTAATCTTGCTTGGAGACTCACAACCGTCAATTTTTTTTTCAAGGGAAATACCCGTTTAGCATGACTGCAAACTTGTGCACTGGACTGACAGTCACAACAATTAGGACTTGAGATTTTATGTGGACTGAGCTGTTTCACATGAAAATTGAAGCACGAAAATTTTTGATACTTAGAGTGCATTTATTTGATTATTTGGCCTGTATGAAAAAATCTTTATTTCTTTTACCTCTATGATAGAAAAAAAAAACTATTAATGTATCTTTGAAAGAAAAATGTTCAATTCCAACACAACAATAATCAAATACATGAAAACAGCTTTATTTGATTGTCAATACAAGTAAGAACCATGCAACCGTTACCTTTAAAAAGGCAGATACTTCATCAACTGCAACCTAAATAGAGTAACGTTAGAAACAAGAAAATTGAATTGCTTTGCACAGTGTCTCTAATATCCTGATACATGGCAATTTTGATTTATTTTTTTAAATAAATATAAATAAATATAAATATAAATATAAATATAAATATAAATATAAAACATATAAAACACACAGAAGCACTTTCTTTCTGCAAACAGCACCAAAGCATGCAATGTGTGACTTTGTTGATATACTCTATGGTGATGCATGACAGCACAGGATTCATCGCACATGGTGAAACCCCCCCGCTTGGTGTTTTAGTGAATGTTTGGTTTTAGTCGCTGAAAATGAAGGTCCAATCCCACTCGGTCACTCTGCTTCATTGCTTTATCCTGGCTAAGTGTGCTGGAAAGTCTGAATGCTTCGCACTAGTTTAAACAAACAAATAAGCCCAGAGGGAAAATATGAGGAAGACAGGCAAACATCAGCACCTCGGCTTGAGAAATGGGCCCTGATCGCTGCCTTGAAAGATGGCTTGTTTTGTGCTGAGACGGCAGCACCTACATGACCCGTGATTAATGTTGTTGTGCCACGTTGGTTTTCATCTTGTGAAGCTTTTTTCTCATAAGTGCTGATTAATTTTCTGTAGTTTTCAGAGTGGGGAGTAATTTCTTGCAGCCAGGTTTTATTTGCACAGTGTTTGAGATATCCATCTGTGAGATTGTTCAGCAACTTAAGTAGGTCTGGTGTTGCAGGCTGTTACTCTGGTTGGAAAAAAAAACCCAACACATTTTGTGCATGAAAAATGTAGATGCCATCTCCCCGTACCAATGGCAGAGAAATAGTGACAGAAAAACTTCCTCAAAACCACGACAAGTGAGACATTGATGGAACTGTACACTGTTGTAGGTGGACTTAATAATACCTCTTAACTTGGCATATTTCTACAATTTACTTCAAAGCATTTAGCAGATTGCAATTAAATGGTGGCTTTAGCATTAATTTGGAGGTGTGATTGTGCCACCCTGATGGATTTACTTTCCTTTTACCTCTGTTTTGGTTCTCCACTTACTCCTTGTAAAAATATCTAGTGCTGCTAAGTGCTCCAGTATGTTCACCAGCTAGTCGTTAACCTTGTCTGTCTGCCTTTTGGTGCTTGATAGGTAACATTCAGTGGCTTTTAACTGAGGTTTTGAAAGAGAGGAGACAAACCAAACCAAGTATGTTGAATAGAAAAGTCCGTAACGCCAAAAAGGATGGTTGAATAACAAATACAACCTCCTAAAAACCATTTGTCCACTTTACAACAGCCAAACTTGGACACATATCTAGCCAAGTAATATACGTCTGTGCAGTAAAACCTTGTGCATGCAAAGAAGTACGACTTTTGTGAAAAATGTCAGTTTAAACCTTTTTTTTTTTTGAGTGAAGGTACCAAACTTTTTGAGCATTTTTTTAAAATTAAATTTGACTGGCAAATCTATACATGCAGTGTTTAAGTCCATTAAAATCGAAATAATAGCTCTCTTCCCGTTCATTTAATAAGGGCCTGCTCTTATTAGCCCCAAAAAACTGCCTGGCTGCTAATATGGCTGCTGATTGGTGAAACTTACCCAAAAGGACTTTGGTTTTAATGCTTTTTTTGCTTTAAACAACTGCTTGCTAAACCCTAAAAATGGGCTTGAGTCAACCAAAACAGTAAAGCTGTGGGCCCTGAAGTCTCAGGCATTTACATCTAGTCAGCCATTGTTACTATAACATTCAAACTAAACATTTAACTTCAATACATTGTAGCCCAGGCTTTGCAACTAATCGTACACTATCTGCATGGCTATGTTACAGCAGAGGTAACCGATAAAACACTGTACATCGTTTTATAATATTGAGTGCCTATCAAAGGTCTTTTGTTCAGGAAAGACTCAACGCATCAGTAGCCTCTTTTGCTGTTAGCTCAGAAAAGTAGAAAACCCATCCAGGAAAAAGAAATTGAAGTCCAATTTCGTGCACTGTTAGACTGCACTGATAAAGCATCTGTGAATTATGAGACGGACAGACGGCTCCAAGTACATTGCAGGGGCTGCAGTTCTCGTCCCCAAAACTGCTTTTGTAAGATATTATCTAACTTCAAAGAGAACACAAGAGTTTAATTAATGAATGTTATGTCTGGACATGTAATAGTCTTTGAAATACAGTCTAATCTTAGCTGCTGCCCTCTAATCATTTCAGATTTACAGCAGGGAGCAGCAGTCGGAGCCACCGGTGGCCATGTCTGTACCTCAGAGCGACATCATTAGGATGTTCCTGCTACTGTGCTGTGTTATTTTAAATGCTGTTGTTCACAATCTGTGGCGACTAAATGACATTAAATTTCACTTTTTAATTAAGTGGAATGATGTCATCCAGATAGACTTTTTGTGCAGTATGAAGGAGGTTCAGTAAAGTTTTTAGACTCACTGTTGTGGGGATAACATTTGGTGACTTTCTACTTACAAGATGTCCTCTCCGCTGGGCCTCCTGTCACTCTCCAGTGTCAAACTGAAAGGCCAAGTCCAAAACTGCTGCATCGGGCCTGCCGATGAAACGCTGTCAGCCCTCCACTGGCTTTGTTGACAGAGTGATTTACTGGGTTGAACATATTGATGCCTAGGATTTTGACGCACGAGTAGATGTGACTTTGCAATCTCATAAACCTTTTCAGAGATTTTTGTGCTACAAAAAGCTTTTAACCTGGTGAGATGAATTACATATGACTTTTTGTTTTCACAAAATGGGCCTTACCTTTGAAGAAAACAGTTCCTACTGATTTAAATTTCTCCATGTGTTGAAGCCCTTTGCATGCGGCCACAAGTGATACTATGCATATAAAGAAATTGGTGGGTGGTTTTCTAGGCTTTTGCATACAGAAAAACACAAGAGCAAGTGTTGAGAATGCATTAAAGCAACAATATGTAACTTGATTGCAACCTGCGGCTTCAAAAACAAAATGATGCACATTAATACATCACATAAAACAGCAATTTTAGTAAAACCCGGTCATAGTTTACAGGGAAAATGTCCTCTGGTTTCCCTCTAATGTCCTAAGACTGTTCTGTGTGTCTGCAGCCTTTTTTTTTGGTAGAGCTGTTCCTAACAACTACCCGGTGCTGTTTTGTTTGACGTATTAATGTGCGTTCTTAAGTTTTGTTTTCAAAGCCACTGGTCAAGCTACATGTTGTTGCTTTAAACGATACTTTTTATCTGCTCTAACATAAGCTGCAATTATTAGCATATGTAGTTAACTAGCTTAATACCTACTGTACAGGAGTAGGCTGTTTGATCAACTTCAAGTTCAAGTAGCACTGACCACCCATGCTATCTCCCAGTGTATGGGGACCAACACTGGATGATCAGAGCATGGACCAGTTATTCTCAACTGGTGCTGGATTAAGCCTGCCATAGCTTCTCGTCTAACCCCCAAAATATTAATGATAAATGTAGCTATGAGCCGTTAGCCCTTCAGTACACTGAATGTTACTGAATCAAAACCTCCCAGTCAGCTCCTCATAATTGTAGATGTTAGATGGATTGCTTCCGTCCCTAATAACTTTCTCCTGTCTAAAAGCTCGATGCAAAGACAATGTGCCACTGTCAGTACAATGTTATCATCACAAGATGTGTTAGTCACTGTAGAAACGGCCAAGATTCTGACATTACTCCTGCTCCTGACAAGGTGTAAGATTGGCCAGTTTTAGCGAGAGGGAGGCCTAAGCCTAGATGTAATTAGGTCTGACTTAGGCTGGATCGCTAAATTGCTACCGACTTAGCTTAAGACCAGCAAAAGCCCTGTTGCTGCAACGCGCCCCAGCAACCCAGGTCAGCATTCAAGTTAGTCCTCAATCAATAATCCTCTCTTGTCTGTAGGCTACTAATATTAAAAATAAAAATATAAATTTGGGCAACACAAAAGTATGCAGGCCACACTAAGCATCATAACAGGTATGTGTTAGAACATAATAACTGTCTGTTTTTAGTTTTCTTGATCATAGCTACAGTATGTGACACAGTGTAATTTGTTCTGCACTGCTGTGAAGGAAACATGAATCATTAGTTGGTGAAGGTACTGTATTTTTGCCCGAGACCTGCTAGCATTAGCCGCAGTCTTTTTTTTAAACCAAAATATCACAAGCACATTCATTACCCATTTTGCAGTGTTCTTTTTTTTAAATAGGTCCACTCGAAACACTAAAAGTCTGTCAACTCCTGACACTAATGTTAGCTTAACTAGCTAGCTACAGCTCATAAAATCTGCCAGCTACAGCAGTCATTTCATCTGAAAAATGGATGCCTACAGGCCAAAAAATGGAAAGCCTGCTTTTGTCTGTCTCCGTCTTTAATCCCTGAACCATTGTTTTGAAAGAATTTGAGGGTTTATCTGCAAATCATCATTATTGTGAACTGCACATTTAGGCTACTAGGCAAAACCATAAAGCTTGACAGGTGTGCCCACACTAACTATTTCCATCATATATATTGTGATAATATGCCTCTCACTATGTTATTATGGTTGTAAATTAAGTGGGGAAAATGTGTTTTCTGCCCATAGTTGTTTCATCGATTCTATGTACATACCTCCTGCTGTGGCAATAGACATTAGATCTGTAATGGCGGGTAAACATTTGAGACAAACACAAGGTAAACAGAGAAACACAATCGATGCCTCTCAGCCTCCAGAAATATGATCTTGCATCTGGACTCCTTCAAAGCACCTCAGCACCTCTGTGAAAGAAAAAAGAGAGAGACAGTGTCCCTTTAAGGGATAACTCACAGAGGAAGAAGAAAAGCTGCAAAGAAGGAAGAAGGGAGGTGTGTATGTGTACGTGTACATGTCAAACTGATAGACACTTGGGAGAGAGAAAGGAAAAGAAGGAGAGGGAGAGGAGGAATAGAGATAAGGAGAAAGAGAGACAAAGACAGAGAGAAACAACATTGCATTAGGCACTAAGAGCCATTCCTCGCTCGCTAAAGGCTAATGCAATTGCCACAATAAGAGTGCCTCAGTGGAGGCTGTTAAAAAAAAAAAACTAGAGAGGGGAATGAAAGAGGAGAGGCAGGGAGGGAGGGAGGGAGGAAAGGAGGGAAGAATAGAGGGAGGGATAGAGAGGAGGGAGGGAAGAAGGAGAACTGGCAGCCCTGCCTCCAGACTCTCATATGGACAGTGGATCTCTTGGGACAACTGGTTGAAAGTCTTTCTCTGTCTCTACTGTTACTTCTGGATGTGTGTGAGTGGCTGAGTGGGCTCGTGCTCTGCTGTGTCTCCAGAGTGATTTATCAGGTTTGCAGGGAGGAGAGAGAAGGAGAGAGGGGGAGACAACTCCGGTAGCAGGGCAGGCAGCAGTTACCAGCCTGCTGGCTGGGTGTGTTAACTCCACATCTGACCTCTATGGGAACGGAGCAGACTCCACTCCTCTCCTCCCCTCCGTGCAGACTGTGGGAACAAGGGGGACAAATCTCCATTTCAGCCCTCTCTCTCTGCTTCTGGCCGGGCTGTCGAGTTGTGGGACACGGCCCTGCACAGAGCAGGACATGACGAGACAGGACAGCTTTGGCAGCGAGACCTCAGCGGGAGACCTGGGCTCAGAGGATTGCACTGCCGACTGACTCTTGGATCTGAAATGGCACAGTTGGCACAGTCACGCTGTCAGTCAGGCAGCCATGCACTTGTCTAGTCAGTCATTAGCCAGTCAGATGTTTAGTTAGTCAGCCGGTAAATTGGTCATTGGGGTCCTCGCTGCAGATTCAACTCCTCCACTTGTGCATATCCTCATCTGAACTCTGAGGTGACTCAGACTTACCGAGTAGCAAAAACGGACCTGTGGCCATGGTGAGTGGATGAAACCCCTCTCTGTCTCTCACATGCATTTTCACACACATTTTTTACCTTTGACTTTTTTTTTTCTCCTGTGTGTGTAAGTGTTGCATTTCCAAATTTCCTTAGCTTTGTTATGTTACTCCTTATTTTCTCACCCCTTCTTTCCTCTGACAGCTGGCTTGTCACAAACGCAACATAAGACAAGAGATACGATCAAAGCGTCAGTCTGATGCTATGGAGTTTAGTCAGTCGTCAAAGTCTCGCTTTGATCTTTTGGTGGTGGCACTTGGGAAGACAGTGCATCTGTTTGTATGACAAACAGCCAGTTGGTTTTACAGCTATCATCGACTCACCGAAGACATTTCACACGGGCGCTTTCAGCTCGTTGTTTATGAGGGTGGAATGAAAAATAAAACCTTTATTATTTACTCAAGGCTACTTTAGAGTGTAACACACGGGATGTTATGCCAATTCAATAAAAACCTTGTTAAAGTTGAATAAACCTGTATTTGATTTAAATCTCCGTGAAAAGAAAAACAGATAATATTTCACACACACACACACACACACAGACAAACACACACAAACACCTGCATGACTTTTGGCTGCTGCACCAGCACTTTTTTTCTCTGCAAACTCATGACTGTGGGGGGTTTTTGTAGAACGCCATAATCTCACCACTGTTTGGAAAAGGAGTTTGATGTGATAAACTAACCCTAAAGTCAAGTGCAGGGAACA
>JAPZDX010000020.1:16231520-16247077 GCA_029783625.1 Naso annulatus | reverse complement strand
CAGCTTTCCAATTACTGCAGGTCAAAGCAGATGGAGATCCTGACCTGAAAAGGAGCTACAGTAAAACAAGCTTGATTCATCAAACTACTATCCACAGTTGAACATTTTTTGCTATTAGGAAAGTTGTCATTCTGATGAATATAAACATGGCTAAAGGCAAATATGGCGTGATGCACTTTTTAAAATTTTGCTCTTGAGGTAGACTTAAAAGTGAGGTTCATCTTGTCTAACATTAAATGATAAAACATAGTTTTAAACTTTGAATTAGAGCTTTTTGCCAAACCTCCAGCCAGAAACACCACAACACAGGAGCCCTGGACAAGTGATATCAAGTGATGCACAGCCTTTGACACCTTGCTCTTACTAGCTTACTTGCCATTAGCCATAAATCATTCTTAATAGTATTTTGTCGACCAAGCTTTGCACTTCTGTAACACTTGGACTCATGATAAACAGAAAACAAACATCAAAACTTATGTGGCAGAATTGCCTTTTTACAAGATACATTCCTGTACTTTTTGTAAAAACTGGTGCCTACATTTCCCACAGTGCAACTCGGCTGCCAATTGTTTGCAGCTGAGATGAGGAGAGATGAGAGGATGGGCTTCAGACGTCTGGTTAGCTCCCTGCTGTCTAACTCTACTTCACACCCTCAGATTTTTTATTTAATTTTATTTTATTTATTTACTTATTTATTTAGTTTGATCTTGTAGTCTCTAAGCATCTAAGCACCAACCAAAACTGGTGTGATATCACTTGAGGTATTTTTTTTTTAGATTTTTTAAAAGATTCCTCTGGAGCCACTAAAGGCTTTCTGCAACTTTCTTGGGGTTACAACAACAACAAAAACAACAAAAATGTAGTAGTATTCCCAAAGAACTGTAAAAAGACTGATGTGCAAATTTGTGGAGTTCCCTTTTTAGGCTTTAGTCCGTGCCGCACAGCATGTTCCTGTTCTTTGCAAGTCAAAATTCTTCAGTCTCTTGAAGCTGCATTTACTCGTTTTTCAGCGAGTCATTTGTCCTTAGACATTTTTTAATGAGAAAAATGCTTGATGGTGATACTAGACTGAAACAGACTGATATATAAGTCAGTTCCCAAACTCATGGTGAGGGGTTGGTGGTCACATGGTTATGCTGACCCCATCTGTCCAGTTGGTGCAATAACAAATTAGGTGGCTTCAGTCTTGATCTCCAGTCTTAAAGTTACTGATTTGCATGGTGTCTAGCAGTCGACATCTAGTGACACTAAAGGAGTATTACAGTAATGTCCTGTCAAGTGGCAAACAAGTGAGGAGAAGGAAATGGAAGAAGTCAGAGAGCACACTGGAATTTTGAAACATCACAAAACTGGTTTTGCCTTTGTAAACATATGGACGACAGACACAACTTAATGCAGCCTAATGGGAATTGGAATATATCACAGCTTGCACTTCTTTTAAATTGAGATGTAAAACTCATTGCCATCTCTGTGTATTTTGGATTGTTGGTTTTACATTTAACTGCTTGTTTGCATATTGAGGAAAGTCTTCTACTCTCTAACATACGATGGGTATTACGATACATGGTTGGCAATAATGTACAAGAACGATATGGTCTCATTTACAGCAATATGATATGTTATGATTCAGTGACTAGATATCAATAAAGTACCTCTTTTTTTTGCCAAAATGTGGGGGGGGGCTATTTCTATGCAGTGGTGGAGGAGGTACACTGAACTACACAAACATTTGGCGCAAGGCCTCGATTCAATCTGCACGGAGCACAAACACGGACTGAAAATTTCTTGTTTCCGTTCTCCTGGTGCCTCCCTGCCATGACCTGTCATTATCTGAAGCAACACTGCTGACACAGTACACATGCCTTGGATGTCAGAGAATGTACTTGAGTAACATTTAAAACTATTTACTATTATAATTGCAAAAAATACATCCACATAACAACATTTGACATACTAAATTCAAGGCACTAATTCATGGTATTGATACTATCGATTTTTGCTTTGAAAATTTTTAGATCAATATAAGTCACACCAGACGGACGACTGGCTGTTTACCCATGGATGTAGTTGTATCATAGAAATATAAATCAATACGATGATGCAGTGATGTATTGTCACACCCTTAAAACATTTCCAGTTAAGTTTGAAGAATGTTGTTGAAGTTTTTACTAAAGGTGATGGTCAAACTTTGAAAGAAATGTTAGATTAAAGACAGCAAATTTAATGACACGGATCAGAAATCAGAAAATACCATACCAGGAGGAGTAAGACAGCATGCATTTTAAAGATAAATTAATTAAAAAAACACAGCTGTCATTTGTGTTTACTGTAATGAATTATTATCTACTTTATTATAAAGATAGGCCTAAAGGTATGTTTGCATCACCTGCGCTGCTTGCTGGTTTAACCTTTGTGCCTTTGTGCCGCTGTGTTGTGCCACCGCGGTAAACCTGCAGGGGGCGCTGTTCTTCAACAAAAGTCCCGCAGCAACAGGGTGCCTGCATTGTATAGAATCTGGCTTGTGCCTTTTTCCTCAACTTTTTTTTTTCACCGCTCAGACTGCTTCTGTTATTTAGGCAAGGAGAAAGGAAGTAGCGACAGGCTAGCTGGTTAGCCGGTCTGAAACCACACAGTCTGTCAAGAAAAGAGTGGAATTTTGAGCGCGTTTTATCTCAGAGACTACTCTTTATTTAATAGAAACGTGTAAGTAGGCTACGGGTTTTTGTCGGTTCGTTTTATTTTTTTTCTCCCCACCCCGGTTAGAAACCTTCAAACTGAGTCAGCCTGGAGCTTTGTCCGCCCGGGACTCCACCGTTGTTCGCCAGTCAGTCTTGGTCTCATCAAAGGAGAGGACCCAGCACAGACTTAAAAAACCCGCGACTTGGTTATCATTTATCTTTTTCAGCAGTTGGTTTATTCGGAATGCAGTCAAGGACTACACCAAGACAATGAGAAAAACAGCCGGCAAAGGTACGTTAACGTTACGTTAAATTCTGTCTGTGTAACTTACTTGTCTTTGTACGAGCTTATTCTTTGAGTCAAAAGTTAAAAATGCAAAGTATGTTTGTAAATTTGTCGAAAAATGTTGGCTTGTTGTTGGACACTTGCCTTATTTGGCTATCAGGCACTGCATTGACATAGCTGTTATAGGAAGTTATTAAGAATTAGCTTAACGTTGCTGCCGCGCTCTGTAAGTGCACTTAACGTTTAACCGTTAACGTTAGCGTTAGTAGTTTCTAACGTCCCGTTTCAAGACAAAATGGAGCTGGTTTAGCTAAGTTACTATTACAGCCGTCCAGCCTGATTGTGATGATAATAGTGTGTAACAGCATGTCGCCTGCTTATTCAGTGCTACAGTTGCATCCAGTGTGTGAAAGGACTGAGAATGTAGGCTGACTTGTTGCACTGCCATGTCCACAGGCCTGGCTGATAATGTGACTAACTAACCTGCACGTCAGTAGGTTATTGTGGTTTTTTTTTTTTTTAGGTCAACAATGCTCACTTGTATTTTCAGAAAAGGCTCCACAGTGTTGAACTCTATGCGGACTCTCCAGTCCTTGACATAAATCCAACTGTAATAGTATAGAAGGGGGCAACTGCAGCTTATTCAAATTACCAGTGTATCATAACTGTTATTATGTGCCCTCCATGGAGCACAACTCATGGCTGAGAGACTGTCAGTGATATGTGAGGTAGTAAGAGTAAGAGTGAAGCAACATATATATATATATTTATGCATTATTGATAGAATGAAATGTGATTTATATTGTGTGGGGCTATTTTTCTAATGTTATATTGCATAAATATTGACTTATTTTTAGAATGTGGCAAATTTATTCAGAATCACATGTAAAATAAGCACGCTGACTTATCACATTTTAGCTGTTTCTTCCATATAGTAGCAGCATATTGGACAAATCTTAGCATAATCTTCCCACCCAAGCTGCAGGAGGACCAAGCTCTCACTACATGTCTAATGTCTGGGTGGTGGAAAAAAATAATCATACACGGGAATACTGAAACTACACACATATGCACTTCAAATGCACTCGAGTCCCTCTTTCCAGTTCTCTAATTTATTTCGTCTGAATACTGCCGTGATTTTCAGTGGCCTAATAAGCAAGTTATGTCCCCATGGTAAAATAATGTATTTGCACTCGGCTCTGTCACACTGGCTGCTCCATGGGCTAGTTAGCTTCATGTTGTGGCCCACGTTTTAGTGAATGACTTGAAATAAACTGCCAGACTAAAGAGTGGGAAATTATCAAAAAATGCCGGATGGTAAAGGGACACAAAGTAAATATATCATGTAAACCTTGTCAAAAATTAGGTGGGACGTCAACCTGAAATGGGTAAGATATATGTATGTATATATTCTGTCGCAACCAATAATATCACTAGCAGTATCATATCACTGCTTTCCCACAAAGGAACAACTGATTATACAAAAAAGTCTAATTTTTCTTGGATGTTTTTGGATTTAGGAGAGCCCACTGCAGTTCATCACTGAACTACAAAGTGTCTGTGTGGAGCATAAATACAAGAGACATCTCATTAAAAAGACATCACAGTAAAAGGAAGAGCACAGGCGGACAGCCTTTAAATTAAGCCTTTAAGACCAAACTCTGCAAGTGACACCAAACAGAATGTAAATTACATTTTGGTTATAAAACATCTTTGACCTTGCATGGTATGATTAACAGTAATAGTGGATGTAACGGTCAATAGTAAAGCTGTTGGATATGTGGTGAGGTGAATGTGATGAGTGCATGTGCAGCACCTGTACAGCCACTGGTGTTGTAGGCCCTGCCAGCGACGCTGCGCTGTGGATCAGGCATCAGCATATTCAATCCAATCAAGGTCCCCATCTGTCATATTCGAAATCTAATTAAAATCCTAATCCCTCAGAGGAAGCTAAAGAATCCCATTTTCTTTTATTAAAAAGCTTCCTGTCCCACAATTTCAATTGTAGTAACAAACTATTAAAATGAAAACGGAATATGTAACTAAATCTATATATTATTCAGATATCAGGAACACATAATGCTGTCTAAACATCTATGAATGGCACCTGAGCTGGGGCGGAAGTTTTAAGCAAACCCCCTGCTTAATAGACCTGCCCCAATATCTTCAAATGATTCCTAATAGAACCACAGAATCATGTTGCAATGCAGCCGAATTTTAGCCTCCACCAAACCTCCTTAAAGTGCCTCTAAACACTCAGGCAGCCCTTTGAATGGCTGTCAGCCATCGCTGAAAGAAAAGAGCCATATGGGCCCCTGGTAATGGTTGGTACTCTGCAAACCCCACAGCAGAGCTGACAGTGGTTGAGGACAAGAAGGGGGTGGGGGAAGGAATACCAATTACATCTCCAGCTCGGCCTTGAGTTGTAATTGGTCCACACATCCTGGCGGATGCAATTGTGTGAATCTGCAGCTGAAAAGATAATTGCTTCAATCATAGCAGCGCTAACATTTCTCAGAGGACAGATTCAAGGGTTTTCTCAGACCCAGCTTTCGTCTTCAGCTTTTACTACATTTACTTAGAATCCCTGAATCTTACCTTGTGGCTCTTAAATATTAATTTCCTCACAGATAAAACAATAAATCACTCTTATCTCACGTAAGCTTTGTGTGTTTGTTACTGTCCACAGAGCTGGTGGACTTATCTGCAGAGTCAGTGCCCTTCTTACTGTGTTATTGTTGTCGATGTTTTTAAATAAATTTAGGTCTGTAGCTGTTTTGGGTCATCTACTTGAACCACAATAGAGGAACTTAAGTTGTTACCTAATGTGTTGCTTATCAGGCAAGCTGCTCTCTGTCGTGACACCACAGCCGCAGCCAGCAAGTTTATAAAAATGTAAAAGGTAACAAAAATGAAGTGGTGGACAAAGACTGGTAATGAAATTGCATTGGATAACTTGATATCATGTGATAAGTCTCTTGGCCAAGATGTCTGTTGGTTAGCCACATATGAGTACTTTATTCATAAATGACGTCAGAGTGTGTAGGCTGTTTTCGTGTTTGTAGACAGTGAAAGCAACTCCGTGGGTGCTGCACGAATCTGTCAGCACCCCTGTCTAGCATGTGTCTTATCTTTTGTGTTTTCAGTGTCACGTGTTTCGGGGCTTTCTCAAATTACCTGGAAAATCTATTTTAATTCTCACAAATGATTAACTGAATCATGATAAGCGTGGGAAATTAGCCCACAGTGGTGGCTGTCTAATTTGCTATGTGCAAGCATTATTGACCACCATTGGCATTTTGTTCTGGTTTCACCTACTTTCTGTAAAGGTGTCAAGTCTGCAGATTGAGCGAAGGTTTGCTGACTTTCTACTATTAGAATAATGATGAACACACAAAATAAAGATGCAAAAATTCCTTGTTTCTTTTTATTGGTTTGCCAAGTTTTAAGCGAAGATGTAGAGTTTGTGTACTGTATTGCAACCATGTTTATGCGAGTTAGGTCATAAGCTGTTCCTCGGTAACTGTGTTCCTCTTTTTCTGTTAGAATTTGACTAATTTAGGTCTTTGACAGAGCAAGGACAGTAAAACAGGTTGAGCCATTGTGCGATGTTGCAGCAGAGTTATTTCTAATGACTCCCAGTCCCTTAGCAGCATGTGCGTTATGCCTCTGTGCAGTTGATGTACTGGGCCAAGATGATGTAGGCTAACTGTGGAACGATGCAAACACCTGCAGTGGCCCTGCAGAATTATCTCAGCAGGAAAAACCTGCCTGCTTACTTATTTTGAGACATATGCAATGCATAACTTAGATGGATCAATGTATATTCTTTAAGTGAAGGAGTATTTTTAATTGATGCATGCAATAGATTATTATTAAAGTTTCATAAAAAAACTCGCCTGTTTTTTTATATAAAAACAAGCGAGGTGGAATAAACATATGGCATTACGTAACAGTAGATGATTTTGTATGTTTTGTTATTGTGTACAGTATGACTAATTTTTAATTTTGTCCTGTGAATGTTGAGAAACGAGTGTCAGTTTCTTTGCTACATTAGGTTAACTGAAGGGGTGATTGCCAAGGACTTTGCAGGAAGGTCAAACATGTTCAGGCTTGTGTTTCTGTTACCTGTGTGCTCATCAGGAAGATGTTTCTCTGACTGACAACGCTGCTCAAGAACACCAGGTTGGGCTGTATTAGCTGCCATTCTGCCTGATATAAAACTGTGGACTGGCGCAGTTGCTTATGTTATAACAGGAGTAGAGCAGGATACAAGATCTTTCATCGCTCATCCATTTGAAAAGGTTAATCTCCCTATCTTTAAATCACAGATAATGACAGCTGATTTGAATAGGCTGCTCTTGGCAAAAACTGGATGAGTCCCCAGCAGTGTTACCTGTTTACTCAGTAAAATGAGCTGGGTAGGTTTAAGAAGACAGATAAAGGCATAAATGGAAAGGAGGAGGTCAGAAAGGAGTAATGGGACACCCGTATGTGTACATATGGGGTTTGGTTTTTTTGTACTTACATTGTCTCAGTGCACAGTGAGAGGAATGCTCCAGGGTCTGCCTTTCTGTGGCGGAAAAATAGCCTTGCTCTCTGCACAAAGCTGCTAACCGAGCTTTGCGACGTGGATTTGCAATGACCTGTATTTGTAGAGAACTGGACCAGATGGAGAGAGAGCAAGCACTAGAAAGTTTGTGAGGGAGTAAGGCAGTCTGTGTGTGAGTAGATGAGAAGAGGTAAAGAGACGGAGAGTGGTGAGGTTTTAAAGTCATCAATTCCACAAACTCCTTGGTAACCTGGCTCTGTCAGTGTGGCAAGCTGAATTTATGGGCTTTATAAATAGACCCAGCAGTAATGACAGGGTATAAGTGAGCAAAAGGCAGACTGACTGTTAAGGGATGGCCTACTTGCAGTGCGTTTGTTTGTTGTGCCTCTGTCTTCACTCAGCCATCACTGCGGAACCCAAACACATGAAGTCAAGATAATTGAGATCAAAGCATCATTGTGATGATGATTATGCCTGATCTGCTGTTTGGATTCAGCTTATCGTATGGGTTATAAGCTACGCAAAATATACAACTCCAGGATTTTCCACAGTGAAGTGAAAAGTGGTCTGTCAGCGTCACGGAAGACAGATTTTTTACCACTTTCAGGCCCCTTGAGCACTCTGACTTCATATGGTGTTTAGGTTAAACTCTTCATATGGCAACTTTATCATTCCTCTGTTTTGTTAAGTAACCCGCCACAGTGTTTGCATTACCTGGTTTCCATTACACTGAAATGTATAGATTGTAAGGCGAAAGACACCAACAGTAACCCAGTTTTTTCCAGTTGTACTACATGAAGCTCAGCAGCCCTGATTTTCAGAGGGATTTTTGCTTTTGACTCCTTCTCTGTTCATATTGAAGGGATAGTTATCCCTTTTGACATGAGGTTGTATGAGTTACTTCCTGTTGGTAACTTTGATGCATTGGTTTTAGCTCTGGCGGAGACACATGTAAATGAAGTTCTTCCAATGAGAGCTGGCAACTTGGAAGCCAAGACTGAGCAGTAGCCACACGGGGCCACCAAACAAAAACAATGTCGGCTGCAGAAACATGCAAAATATTAAAACTGTCCACAACATGACGTCAACTGATTGCTTCTCAAAAACTTATTGGCTTGTTTGAGTTTTCTATGCCCCATACATCTGTTTCACTATCGTTTAATAATACTTGCAACCTTTTGTCAAAGCCAAAAAACAAACCAAAAAAAATCCAGTTTGTGTTTGTTACTTAGATTTCTGCCTTGATGTATTGAGTTGAAACCTTCTCTCAGTCTCAGCTGCTTTGGTCACCCGTAGGGAGGAGACTGTTGAGTGAGGATGTGTGTGGATACAGATTGACTGACTAGTTAATGGCTGTGGTGAGTGCCTTAACCTCCCCCTCCATCCTCTCTGCGGTCACTGATCATGTCCCTTGGCTTTGGATTACGGGCAAAGAGAGGGCACACCCTGAGACTCTATTTACTCTGTGTCTTTGGACCTTAGTCCAGCTTTGAGGTGACTGTCAAAACAGGAATATTAGGCATAGCTAACAAGGGCTAAACAGTTACCTTGTCTTGAATGTATCTGTAAATAATATCTGTCTAAATGTCAATAAAATTGACATCACAGTCAGTTATTTCTACAGTTAGAAGAGCATTTTGCAATCCGTTTTTGCAGTGTCACATGAATTTAATTGCAACTTTTTGTTATCTAAAGCACTGCCTTCAGTAAACACATTTAAAACAAACATCCTCATTTCACCTGCTTTGTTGAATGAATTTGTATATGTGTAAGTAGTTTGTATTTTTGAGGGCATATAAAGCATTACAGTAATCATGCACATTATGAAAAACATGAAGTTCTGCAGGCATGATGAAGATAAATATGCATATGGCACAATGACGACATAATGACAAGATAGTTGTGGTTCAAGCCACAATCTTCTTTCTGTGTTTAATCGTCAAAACACCCTGCATTTGCATCATCCACACATACTGTGAAGATCCCTGTGTAGAAGAGGAAAGAGGTTGAAGAATGGAGTCCTAAGACTGTAAAGGGAATGAAACCGTGCCTTATTGAATCCTTAGTCCAAAATCCTCTTTTAAAGGCACGAGTATAATTGCACAGATTGGGCTGGACTGTATCTGGTTTTTAAACGTTATGGACAAGTCTCAGGAAATAGACTTCGTCATTCCTTACTCATTGCTTTTGAAATGATTTGAGGAAAAAATGATTAAACACAGCCAGGCGAGGCAGTAGAGTTGACAAGCCACTCCCATTATGTGTGCCAGGGCAGAAGCTAGCCAGTGTGTTACAGTGGACAGCAGCGGTGGTGTGAGATTGGTGTGAGGTCTACATAGCACCACTCGAAGCACATTTGTCATCATGGTTAGTTTTAGGTGTGTATCTACGTAAGTCAGTGTGAGTTTTCAAACTGCAGAGTTTAATTAGTGTGCATCATACAATGTTACTGGAATACTGAGTTTGGTGTTTAATACACTTCACTTCCCCTTTATTATGGTTTAATCTAAATATTTGTGTTAATGTGTAAACTTAACATGTCCATTACTGTAAGCCAGCAAGGCTTAATCTTCAGAAAACAAAACACAAGATATTGTGTGTAAACTGTGTGTGTGTTTTTTTTTCTAAGTTTAATTGTGAGGTATGTTGCCTTTTATGTACATTATGCGTCCAAATGTTTTAATACAAGCCATGTGTTTTGCGCGTTTATAACACTTTATGTTCAACATTAGGACTGAAATGTGTCCAAGTCTGCTAACTGCAGCTCAGTCTTACCACTGGATGCCTTAAGGGCGGTGAAGAGTGACAAGAGAAGTGAAAAAACAAAGCAAAGAATGGCACAGACAAGGGAGACACAAATGGAAGAAAGAGATGGAAAGAAAGACGCAAGCTGAGGGCAGGAAGAGAGGGAGATGGAGCAGGAGCAGTTGACCTTGGCTGTGTGCTGTATATTGGCTGGGCTCCACTCTGTTCTGTTTGTTTTTGCTCTATTTTTACTGTACAGTTCGACTCTGGTCACTGACGAATGACTACTCCATATGTGAGTTTCATTTCACCTGACAGAAATCATTTAGCATGTCTGCACAGATGGGAGAGGAGGAGAGTTATGAGACATGTGCTGTGTTCGAAATCATTCCCTATCACGGAAATAGTGCACTATATAGTGTGCTCGCCATTTTGTAGTGGTGTTCAAATACTTAGTGGATAATTTTATTCACTATATAGTGCACTATAAAATACCCTCAATGCACAGCAAATTCAGCGTACATACAATGTACCCTACATTTTACTCCAGTATACCACTATGCAATGCGGTCATGTATTTCTGAAGGAGAAGAGGAAGTAGTTGGAAAGCCAGCAGGGTTTTCTAATATTAATTAGCATGTTAGCTAATTGAAGTTACTCGGCCAATTAACCAAAGATGTCTTAATAAATGCCTGAGGCGAGTTTGCTTTCGGCTCCATCGGTGCCGAGAGGCAAAAGCTTTACCCAAAGTATCAAAACATTCAGAGGAATTATATTCTAACAGCTTTAGCCACCGATAGCTTAATTAGCTGTTAGCTCGTGAATTTGTGAACTATTACAGTATTGTTGGCTATTACAGCTTGCAATTAGGACCAATCGGGACACAGGACCATAGCTGACAAAACCAAACTTTCACATCATTGCAGTTTCACTTTTTTTTGTGATTTAACATTGAAAACACTACCATGCAACATCAGTAAATTTCAGTGCTGCACTCCTGTGTGCTTGGTTTGTTTACATGATGCTGGGCGCGCCCACTTGCATTGCATGAAAATCCGGTGCATCTACTGATGCAATGATGTTTAGAAATTTCTATGTAGTGTCTGAAATCTTGTTCAGTCATTCCCTATGTAGTTCACTATGTAGTGAATAGTGAGTGAGTGAATGATTTTGAACACAGCTATGAAGTGATCTTACAGAAGAAAAGAAAGGGACAGAAGAAGAAAACGTCATGCCTATTGGAAAATGGTGTTCGTGGTGTTGTGTTTTTACTGGCACATAACACCGCACAACATCAGTTTGGTTCTTCCCCACTGTTGCTGTCCAGTAGATTTAGAAAAAGGTCAGTCTAGGCCTAGATGTTGAATGACATTATCCTTCCTAAGATGCTTATCATCCACAAGTTGGTGTGTGAATCTGCCAGGCCACCCAAACATCATCAGGACACACCACAGGGAATATAATCTATTGTATGTTAGAATGTCTGAGATTATGCTTTTTCCCTTTGTTTCTCCACTTCATTGCGCAACCTTCATGACATCTTTTTTTTTAAGCTCTCGTACTGCTCTTTGTCTCACTATTAAGTTCAAGCTGAGGTCAAAGCATGAATAAAATGTAGAATGAGTAATATTACTCACATTGAGATATTTTTCAGTTGGAAGAGCAAGACTTTGGCACTGATTCTAGCTACCCATCCGTTAACATGGTGCCATAGATGCACAGGGAGCAGATTGTTTAGCTTGTGTTTGCTAGGTTGGAAGTTTCTTTCTGCTACCTGTGTTGTAAGCCTAACAGAAGCAGTTCTGATTTTGGCATTGCTTCCTGCTAATTAAAAAGAAAAAAGTGTGTTCGTGTGTGTTGCATGAATGCACTGGCTGCAAGGATTGAGGGATTTTAAAAGCATATGAATTTGGTGCAGTGCAGATACTATTTTGGTGCTACAATTGAGTCATGTGTTTAGGAAGTGTTTTTTTTTTTTAAGCAGGGAAGCCCACATGAGTGAGCCTGTACAATATTCCCCTTTGTCTGCCTCCTTCTCTTAGCCTCCTTTTCTTCTCTTCCTGATTTCTGCCTGCAGCTGCCCCACATCTCCAAACAGCATAGCGTATGTTAATGTTTGTTTGTGCATGTGGTCCATTTATGCTGAATGGAAAGGAAGTGTTTCCGTAACTTGAGACCATCCTGAGCAGCCGCTGTTGAGCTAATGTAAAATGCACCTGAATTAATACATTTATTTAACTGGAGTTTTTTGTTATACTAGAAGAACTTGTATCTTTTTTTAATGCTGATGGCTTATATATGGACAGACACATGAACTAAGCTTGTACTTCTGGTGTTGACCTGTTTAGTTATCGTCTGCTTGCGGAAAAGATGACATATAGCATTACTAGAATCCTTTACGTAGCCATTTTCTTCTGCTTTAACCCAAAATATTGCCAAATTGGTGAGCTGGCATTCTTCTTTGAAAATAAGTCCCTCATGTCTGGATATTTGTGTATTGCATGCATGGCTGCATCATACCAGTTAACCTGAGATTACCTCTCACCTTGTTAAATAGCAATGTGTTTTTCTTTCGCCACTACGACAACTTTGTGTGCATTTTCTTTCAAAATAAAAGCCAGATGATGCCGTATTACCTGTTAGATATTTGATATTGTGAAAAATATTGCAAATGATGCCACATGTTGCGATACTTGCTTGTATCTCGTATTGGCCCATGCGTAACATAAACATCTGCTCAAGGAAACCAAAGACAGTTGCTATGGCTCCAAAGAATACTGAACCATTGCATGGTTTGCAAAGACCTACTTTTGTCTTAAGTTGTTGTTTCCTCAAATAACATAGTCAAATAAAATAAATCTAAAGAGTTTTGCTGTTCACTTACCGTTGACATGTAAGTAATCCATCTCAGTTAATTGGTTTTTCAAACTGGGGCTGATTAATTTTCTGTTGATGAACTAACATATCAAAACTAGTCACAATTTGTGTTTAGAGTCACAGTGTTCCTTAGTATCATTTATATCCCTGGCTTGCTTTTTGCACAGACTCTTTCTGCCATTGCAAAAAAGCTTTTTTTTTACCACCAATATAAGAAAGAGTTACAGAGCAACTCTCAGTGCAAATGAAATTTAATGGAAGATTACATTACATTGTAATTTTGTTTACAGTACTTTGGCCACCCGCTGAATTTATGTAATACTGCTAACTAAGAGCATAACAGTGTCTTACATGTCATCATTGTACTGTATTAGTCCAATATTGGTCTAAACTAGTCCAACATGGCAGAGATGACTGGACCGGAAAACTCTCCGGAATTCCCTGTCACCACCAACCAGCGTGGAATCCCAAAACAGCCAATCAGGCTAAGCAGAGCCTTCTGTGTTGCATTAAGTGAGACATGCTATGGCCTCACTCGTCTGATGTATTTCATGTGGATGCTGGTGGTGCTTTAGATCTAGAGTTTCAGCTCATCAGGCTGATTGGAAACATACATTCCTCTAGACCATCTTGGCTGCCATACATCATGGCATCCCAGTTTCACCCTCATAGATGAGAGAACCTTCGAACTGGTGCCTGTGCAAGGCTTCAGTATTATCCAAAGAGAATTTGCATGTACATTTGCATGTGAGCTTCACTGTGCTCTGTTGGAGCACTGTGCAATACATTTTGAGTGGTATGATGAAATACAAAGCCCTTGTAATACTTTGTGTTACATTCAAATCAGTTTCGTTGCCCTCTCTAGTCTATTCACGGGGGGTTGCCCTGGGATCTATTTGATATGAAGATTTAATAGTAAAGAGGCCTTAATAAATCAAAAATGCAAGGACATGACTTCTTATTGTAAGGAGAGATCACTCAAGACTGAGCCTCTCTTCCACTCTCCTCTGCTCAGTGTGGCCTGGCATCTGGACTGAGTTAAAACATCAGTGCCAAATGTTTAGACGGTGGGGAGCAGAAAGGGGTGACCAGCAGGGGGTCAAAGGGGAGGCATTGGAGGGTTGCACTGGGGGAGATTTTCTGAAAGACAGTGGTATGACAGGAGGGTTGGAGGGAAAGGAGCACTGTTAAGGGCAGGGTTGAAAACACAGTGGTACAGCTGAGGCAGACTGGTGGCAAAGAACACTTAAGTAGTACCCACACCTCTTGGATTACTGACCTACTGTGTAGGTACATAAAGTAGGAGTCCATAAAGCTGTGGCTAAAACTCATGTTGGATTGCCTCAAGCAACATCGGAACAAGCTTCAATGTGCAGGCCTTGCAGGAGTAACTCAGCTTTGGTTTCACATTGTTCTAAAGTAGGTTGTCGTGTGTTTGTGGCCAGTTCCAGCTGTTGATGTTTACCCCTCTCGCTTGACTTGGAATGATCTACTGTACGTGTGGTGCAGGGTCATACCTACCTCCGAGCGATGTCAAATGAACAGTGGCCCGCTTCAGTTGGTCAATACATGACTCAGACACATGATATTGGGAGTGGCAGATCAATGGAGTGCACTCAGACAACCGTGTTATAATTGATTAGCATTGTCCATCACAGTTAAGGTAATTTGTTGTGGCAGAAAGCTGGCAAGGTTGATGTTGGCTATGGTTTTGAAAACCAAGCCGCCATTGCGGAGGGGGGAATATCAATTGATGCTGTTTATCATTGTCAAAGACTTTCAAGTGTTTGGCTTAAATGTGTAACCTGTGATGTCTTTCTTTGTACTCCATACTCCTTTTCTAGCAGCTTACTTGTGGGAGAGAAGAGGATTTTGAACATGAGCTTGGGCTCCATATTGAGTGAATAGGGTAATATCAACAAGTCAAAGACTGGATCCCTGTGGCTTCTCTCTCCTTTATCCTCTTCTTTAGACCGAGGCAGCAGATGCTCCTCAGCTCTGGTTTTATTGTTCATGACTGGCTAGCCTGGGAGCTGACTTAAATACAGGGGGGAGGAGATGAGCTTTTAG
Source organism: Naso annulatus (assembly GCA_029783625.1). Taxonomy (NCBI): domain Eukaryota; kingdom Metazoa; phylum Chordata; class Actinopteri; order Acanthuriformes; family Acanthuridae; genus Naso; species Naso annulatus. The sequence goes on along the minus strand of JAPZDX010000020.1, from coordinate 16,231,869 downwards.
TGCCCTTTTCTTCTTTTTCCTTCACTCTCTCTTCATAGTTCTCTATCAGCGTTTGTCTTATTGAGCCCAGTTGGTGTCTGCTGGATGAGTTAATTCCCTGATTGAGGTTTTGGTCCCTTTTCAAAACAAAAGGCTGCATCTTTGAATAGGCCACATGGCTCCAGTGGGAGGGCTCTGATCCATTCAGAGCCATTTTGGGTGCATCTGCACTTCCTTTAGAGCTTCAGCTGTGAGGCTGATTTACCACTGCTCAGCAGCAACAGGAGCAATCTTCATCACACAAGTCCTGAGTGCGTTTATGAATCCCTAAGAGAAAACACACACACACACAGGCCAAAAGCTGCAGGGA
>JAPZDX010000020.1:16208819-16225784 GCA_029783625.1 Naso annulatus | reverse complement strand
GTGAATGAAGCTTCAGATTTTTCAGTACAGCCCTAATGTGCAGAAGGCCATGTGTTTATGGAAGAGTAATAGCATATATTTTGTATTTCAAGTTTAGTTTTTTAAGAACATGAGAACTTTTATTACAAACGTGTAATGTCACTTAGATGAACATAATATGTATGCTCAACTTTTAAAGAGCTGTATGTAACTAGTGTGGCTTAATCTACTCCTTTGTAATGACGGTGTACCTTACAATAAAAGAAGTCACATGCTGTGTAGCGATGTACATACTTATGCATACATTTAAAAACCACATCAGCTGGTTTTTACAGATTAATACACCATCAATTAGAAATCAGGCATACTGACTGGTTTGATTTAAAACCTGAAAACTTTTAGCTCTCCGTTGTCAAATTTTGCAAAGCTTTAAACAGTGTTCTAGTTCACTGAGAGTTCTCAGAGAGCTGTTGCTTAGGAACTCCAGAGAGTTTTGTGGCATGGATGCCAGTCATGTGATGTGAATTTGTCCTGCCCTCTTAGTCTATTGTGGTTTACTTAATAAAAGACCCTGATACATCTTCAAGGCACTTAACCTCGGCTAGGAAATCAGTGATATCCGTAGTAAGGACTGAACAAACCTCTTCTTTGTTCTCAGTTAATCGTTTGCTCAGGGCTCTGTGATGTCGTAAGGCCTTTGTTGTTGGGACCTTGCCAGACAGAGAAAATTGAGTTTCTGTGGATGGAGAGCTTAGTTGTTGTGGATAAAAAGTTGCTTCACACTTCATCCTGCCACCAAGCTCTATGTCATCCGCCACTGTAGGTGTCTTGTCTGTGAGAGTGAGTAATGTGCAGTCATTACACCACTGAGGTTTAAGTGTTCTCTGTATTTCTGTCTCAGTTGCTGTCATTAAGCGGAAGGGTTCAATTTCTGTGCAGCATCTGCAGCTGCAATGTGTGGTAAAGTGGCAAAGCTATTTATATGTGGTATGATAACAATACACTGCAGTGTTATTCAATTTGAATCATCACATCTCCTGATGTACATCTGAGCCATGAACCAGGACTCGTGCTCTCTAGAGCAAGGGGAATATTCTTCTCTTTATTATGTCAAAATGGAAGTACAGTTTAATTTGGTTTGACATACTCTAACTGAAGTTTATTTTTAGATGTGAGGAAAACCACGAGCTAGTTGCATTCACTCCATTTAGCCACTAGTCTTCTTTCAGATATCAGAATGCAGACATCTTAAAGTGTGTCTGAATTTGTCTGTTTGCTTCATATATGTCGCATGTTGTGTTGTTTCTCTTTCTGTTATTTTCTTGGCTTCATTTGATTTTTATTCAGTTTTCTCCTCTGTGCTGTCTGTGTAACTTTAACCCTCACATTGTTTGAGAATGTTTTTGGTTCTAGTATCAGTGGAAAAAAACACCATTTTAGAGGTTTAACATTCTGCAAACATAACCTAATGAAGTGTCTCTTTAAACATTTTGTTGGAAAGACAAGATCTGGCCTAACTCTGATCTTAACCTCCTCAACTAACATACTGGTATAAACTGTAAGTAGCCTTGCAAGAATGATTGGGACCAATCTAAATCCATCTGCATAAAAAATAACAGGCAGTATGATCTTTCAGAGTTGTTTACTGGTAACAGTCATGTGATTATGGCCTAACATAGCACAATTTATTTTAATGTTGAAGTAAGAGTTTAGCTTATACATAACATGAGTTAATAATAACAAATAATCGTGGGTTTTATATACATGTATTTCTAAGGCATGTATAAATCAATAAACTGTTAAATTTACGTGTATGGGCCTCTTTTAAAGATGAACCTTAGTGGTCTGGGCCCAGACCAGAGGCTCCACCCACTCAACTCACCAGTGGTGGCGAGCCACTGGTGAGACTGAGCCGCTGTCAAGAAATATCCGACATCCCAACTGACAAAGCCATGTTACAGGACCAAAAACAAATTTATACAGGGAAAGGTAGCCGCAACACATCTGTTAAAACTGATGCTCCTTCGTTGCTCCTGCTGGGAAGAGACAGCATCTGTCCAGGTCTGTGTGACAGGTCTATGTGATTATTTAACAGCATGTGGAGACGTTTTTAAATTTCGTGTGTCTCGCTCAGCTAGACTTCTTTCTGCACTCATTCTACTGAGGCAAAATGCCCCCCTGGTAATGTAATGACAGTTCGCATGGATTAAATTTGAAAAGGCAACGACCAATATGGAAGGGTTAGGGAAAATCCAATCCCCTCTCCCCGAGAAACGCTCAAAGTGGAGGCAATGCCAGACAAAGAGATTCAAGTCCACTCAGTGGAGTGGGCAGAGTCTCTGGTCTGGGCCCAGGCTAGAATCTTGGACATGCCGCTGCTGCAGAGCTGCATTTTGTCCTAAATTCAAAACCTAAAGGGTCAAATACCAAAGATGAGCTTCCCATGTGGTGACATTGTTTGGAAATCAAATGTTTTGTTTGCATTTATAAATGCTTGCTCAGAGCAGCAATGACACTTTGTTTAGTTTTTTAGAAAGCTGAAATGCTTTATTTTGGAACCGGTTCACTATTTGGACTGTCTGACTCTGTTTCTACTGGCATTGCAATTGTACTGAGTGTTTATTGGAATAGGATAGCTAATTGCTGGCGTGAGAGTCAGTCCCCTCTCTTTGATCCCAAATTATGTAACCACAGAGGTCTCTGCTGTGACCTCAGAAAGCCTCCTTTTGTCATGTACCAGTGTTGATACAGGAAATAATTATCCACCATTATCAGTGTGGCTGGATAAAAGTAAGGAGAATTATCACTGAACAATAAACCTGTCATTTTCAGGTGCTGCGTAGTAAGAGGAAAGCAGTTGGTGCGGCATGCTGAGGCCACTCCCCCTGGCTCAGAATGAGTGTCAGAGATGGCGCTGCCACCATGGCAACGAACGCAGGTGGAGGAGGAGGGGGAGGTGGACCAGCTAGTCCTAACGACCATGATGGCCGCTCATACCTGCTTCAGATTTACCCACGGCTGGCTGCCCAGACCACCACCTGCTGCAACCTGAGGTAAGGGTGCCAAAGAATTACAGCTTGAAAAAGGAGCAACCACAATTAATGTTTGGCTACGATGTTGTGAACGAACGGCTGTAATCCAGCATTGATCAAAGTTAGTGAAACCCTTTATCTATTCAACAGAGTGCAGAAGGATGCTACAGCAGCCTCAGTGATCTTGGATGCTGCCACGGCACTGGGGCTGGACCCTAGCCGCATGTATGTGCTGGCAGAGGTAAAGGAATGTGGCGGGGAAGAGTGGGTGCTCGAGGCCGGAGACCTGCCTGCACAGAGGTTTCTGCTGTGGCCTCGGAAAGCCCAGGAGCAACACCCTCAGAGCTTTGGCTTTTACTTCTTACTACAGGTAGAGTCGATGGCACACAGTTTGCTTTGCAGTTCACTTTGGTTTGTAGAAGAAAGTTCTCCCACTGTGTGACTATTGCATTGTACTTCTGTGCAGCTTTTGTGTTCCATTTTCATTGAGAAGCACAAAATAAAGTAGTCAACCTAGATAAATATGTTATTGCTAATGATGGAAAATTATAGCGTAAAGGCAGGTAAATTAGCCACATGCAAAAATCACTCACCCATTTCAGCCCAATATATAGTAGGGGTTGGCGTGAGCTCAAGGCCATTTTTGCTTGCTCTTAATAATATTGGTTTTAAAAAGAATAGCATGTCAGTGTCAGCATTTAAAGTTTAGCCAATTTAATCTTTCTTTTCTTTACTTCTCACTGATTCAGGAGAGGAACCGTGATGGCACTATCCATTATGTCCATCTCCCGTCTGTGACTAAGGAGCAGGAGGCACAGCGGCTAGCCGCCAGGGGTTTTCTTCCCCCTCCACAGGATGACTTTGCAGACCTCTGCAACCTCCCCGTCCTCAATGAGGACAGCATATTGAACAACCTGCGCACACGCTTTTACAAGAAAAAGATCTACACCTATGCAGGCAGCATCCTTATAGCTGTCAACCCCTTTAAGTTCCTGCCCATCTACAACCCCAAGTACGTGAAGATGTACGAGAACCACCAGCTGGGTAAACTGGAGCCTCATATTTTTGCTATCGCAGATGTGGCTTACTATGCTATGCTCAGGAAGAGGATGAACCAGTGCATTGTCATCTCTGGGGAAAGTGGCTCAGGCAAGACCCAGAGTACCAACTTCCTGATCCACTGTCTGACTGCGCTCAGCCAGAAGGGCTATGCCAGTGGGGTGGAGAGGACCATACTGGGAGCTGGGCCAGTGCTGGAGGTAAGATGTTTACATGTGCGACAGCAGGATTGGACAGTGTTTTTGCTTTTCACTACTACACCAGTTTCTTTAGTTAACAACCAAGCACATTTTGGTAAACTGGTAAACTAGTTGAATGTACTGTTGCACCTAGACAAAGCTCAATGACCTACTTTGGTTGGGGAAGTAAGTTAATACTTTTGAAGAGATGAGAAGTGAGATAAAAGACTTGGGACCACAATCTGTCCTATAAGAGGACAAAACAAAGGAAAGGATAAAAGATTCTGTAGATTGTGCTATTTAAATAGGCGAGTCTGTTCTTCCCGTCTGTCTGTCCCTCGAGTCACATGGGAATCATGCTATATAACAAATGATCTGTTAGAGCAATTCACATTTCGTTTCTGCTCTGGCTTCTTTTAGGTGTAAAACTCATAGCTCTTCTGATAAAGTCATATTCAGCAATGATTGTGCTTCTTCAGAGGTGACTCATCATGTTGCCATGACATTTGAAAGCACACAACAGATGAGACGATGCAACATAAGCTGAGTTATATTGTTGGATCATTTTGTGGGACTACCTTCATGTCTAGTTCAATAGATCTGAATGACAAAACATTGCATGAATGCACCAAAACCCATACAGCAGTGAGCAAATGTATTTTCAGGCTGCAACTCCATTGAACTTACATGCGTGGGCTGAGCCAGTGGGTCATATGGCAGTGTGTGTGCTGTGAAAAAGACATTGACATAAAGACTATGGTCAACCTAGAAAGAAGAAATGAAAAAGAGGATGGGAAGTTGCTTTATTAACCCTTCATGGGGCCCCTTGCCTTTGAACATACTGTGGGAATCTGAAGAAGAGAGTACTGTGTGTTTCTTTTCTATTACTACCTAGTGATGAGGAAACACTGATGACTCTGGTTATGTCTGAAATGCAACTGCTTATTTCTGCCTCCTTTGTAAAAGTTTTTGACTATAAAACATGAACAGCGTGAATCAACTCCAGAGCTGCTGTTGACCAAAAGCTGGTGTTTGTTGTCGTTTGGGTCAGGTGACTCTACTTCACTTCCTGCTTTCTGCTCTCTGAGAAATGAGATGCTTGTACTGACTTGTTCTGGGCAACTGCTTACAGGACAGAATGAACCACAACTACAGCCAAACTGATACAAAAAGCTTTATGTAAGTTCATGTAGTAGATAGCTAGTGAAAGAATATCTGTCAATGTAATCATAAACATTCAAAAAAAAAATTGTGCTGTGTTTTTTTCATCGCTGCATATTTGCACAACACCAGCTGGTGGATAACATTGGTGTACAGTGTTTAGGCCTGGCTCTGGACAGACAGACTGACCAACAGTCTGTTAATTTAAGTCTTATGGACTCAGCATGTCCTGACACCTGTACTTCGGTTCATTTTGTCCGAATCAGTGGATGAATTGCTACTCATTTGCATTTTTCCTTTGGTCCAGTTTGGTTTCACAAATGCAAAATTTCAAGGGAATCAAAATGTACATACAAAAGCCATGTGGGAGTTTTCACTCTGTTCATTGGTCAGAAATTAGATTGGTCAAATCGCCTCTTCTTCAGCCATGGGCTAAACATTTCTAATACTTGATGATTCGTATGCGTTTTTTCTAGCTGTTGGGATCTCTGGTTGAATTTTGTTGCTGCTCCAGGTCAACCCGTGATTCATGTTTATGTCAAGGCAAACTGCTAGCTGTTTGTTTACAAAGGCGTCCTCAGCCATAATGCACAGCACAGCTGGTTACGGGAGCTGGTTCGGTCCAAAAATGTTCAATGTCCAATTCTTCTGCAGTTGGGATGGATCAAGATCGGATCATGTTCATGCCACAAATGAACTGTACCAGAGTTTGTTTGTAACTGGACCCAGACCACGTGTTCAGGTGGGTCTTGGTACAGCGTGTTGGTCCACACGCAGGTTCGATAACAGTGTTCATGCGTGCCAAGACTTACTTCACTCAGTCCCAAAACTTGTTGTTTTGCACCAAATATTGCATATGTCAAACTTCTCTCGGACACAGAGCATCTTGCTTGCTATGTGGCCTCTTTAACCAAAGTGAACAACTGCCTAATTAATGCACAAGAAAAAGCAGTGGTGATAAGATGAAATGAAGCACCACAGTAACCTTTTTTCCTCAAACATGCATTTACATTTAAAATGCATATTGTTGGAGAACAGAGTAAAGACGTTTACTCATTTTTATTCGCCTCATCCTGTCAGATGTGAACATATTTTTTCAAGTAAATTGTGAATTGTGAATTGTGTGTCTATAAAGCCTCTCAGGGCGTCTTAATGCTGATGACAGTTAAATTGCCAAAGTTCATTCTAAACTACTGCTCTCTCTGGGTTTGGTGACAAAAGAGGCACATATGCAGACAATAAGACATCTGTTAGCGTTCACATAGTTTAACAAATGTGGTTGCATCATGAAATGTAAGTTATCACACAGAATGGTTTTTGCTTGAATTTAATCCCTGAGCTACGTGGCAAAGAACAAAGTTGATTTCATTTTGTTTATTTTTCACCCCTATAATGAGAAACAGGGTCTCCTCCACTTTCACATATGGAAGAATTTACCTCTGGTCAGACCTCAAGCGGGGTTATTATTATGAAGTCATTTCAGTAGGGGTGGGTAAAAATATTGATTCGCGTAAGTATCTAGATTGTTTTTTACAATTCCTGAATCAATTTCATGTGCAATGGCATTTAGTCTGCAAGCTTGATGCTAACAGACAAGAAAATATTTTCTAAATGAACAATCTTTATCTTCATATGCTCAAGATACAACAACATGTGTGATCATAGTTGAAGGTATTTATGTATCTTTGCTTTGTGGAAACAAGAGAAGTGCTGCTAACTTCACATCGTTAACGCTGTCTGCTACTCTGCAGCTAAAACTCACACTACACAGTCACCAGCTACAGCAACCTCAAAGGGTCAAACTCAAAAGTCCCAGTGATTCTTAAGTACAAGGACCACTGTGTGCCAGTAAAAGGCAGCAAATAAGCTATAGATATTATATAATGACAGTGTATGCACTGCCTCTATAGCACTGGCTTGATGAGTAGAAATGGCTGAATGTAGCACTTTACAGTTTGCAGAACAGCAACAAAGCTGCTGAAATAAAACTTAGAAAAACTGTGTGATGTGCAATACTTTTGGAAATTTTGCTTATTGTATACTCTTACTAGACATTTATTTTCTAGTGTTAAAAAAAGCAAACACAAATCACAATAAATTGTATTATTGAGTCGCTATACTTGTAGATTCGCAATATTTAAGAATCACAATACATTTTGAACCGGCAGCAAAGGTCTGTGATGGTGCTACCACCACCCTCCATCACTACAAGTGTAACTACGCGTACATCCACACAGTGGACTGTTAACTACCCTGCAGCTTGCCTGAATTAACCAGAATGCTGTGTGTTTGTGTGTGTCTGTGTGCATTGGGTGGCTTGAAAGTGTGTGTCCTTAGGTCATATGCAGCTTGAGAACGCTTCCTGTCAGCGGTGTAATCCCAGTATATGTTTGTGATTTGAAATATATGAAAGGACTTAAGATAAAAAGATAAAATGAAGTTCTGCCTGAGGTAGCGTATAAGACTGAAACCCCCTATCTCTGCACAACCTGAATACCATGTTAACAAAAAGCAGAAATCGCAGTACTTCAGTTTCAGTTCAATAGCCTCTTTGGTGTAAGGAACTAATTACTTTCAGTCCTGATCTGGAAGTAAATCTCCTCTACATATTTTTCTGTTTTATTTCGCTGTAGTGTGGCTGAAAATAGACCTTTAGCCAGAAAAGCTGTGAGTGGAATGTGGTTAATTCAAAGTAAAACTGTGCGAAAAAGTGAAAACCCCCATTTCTGTAAAAGTAAGTTCTCTTAAACACGCAATACAGTGGAACAGAACGAAATTAAACAAAGAGAACTGGCCACAAGATACTGGCTTTAGCCCTAATTGGCAAGAATACAGGCTGAGCTGCCACAACAACTCTCAGGCACTGAGTGTCCATCCATCATCTGTCTTGTCTCTGTCGTCTCCTTACCCTCTGACTCAGTGTTGGATCCTTCACTCACAGAACTGCTGCTGCTTGCAGATGCATTTGAATAAGTGCAGCGTTTGTCCCTTGATGTGTGTCAGTCTGTCAGAGTCTTTGGTTCCGGAAGGCTGATTAAGGAAAGGGGGGGCAGGGAGGATGGAGAAATTTTCCTCTCCATCAGCAGAGTTCTGGTCCCTTTGGCAGACTCACTGCCACACTGCCATTTACTCCCAGAATGCAGTGTTTTTATGTATGTGTGTTAGCCTAGTCTAGAGCTGTGGTTGCAGGGGCAGACAGGGAGACGGGCTCGGTCTACACTGGCCTGGTCGCTGGAGGAAGTGGAAATCGGATTCCATCTGTGACCAGTCAGTCAATCATCCTGGCTATTGAACAGCTGTACATTTCCCTGGCAGCATCTAAATTTACATCCTGCCCGACATGTTAAATCATAAGCAGAGGCAGTTGCTTTTAAAAGTTTTCCACACTATTATGAGCTCAGAGACCCACCGCCTTAGTTTATGTGCACAGATTTTGTTTTGACAACACTGGCCAGCTTTTGCAGCACTCTCATAAGATGGCTGACATGAAACCAAAGTCGCTTTACAGAGGAAGCAATAACTCCTCCAAATTATGTTCCCTGCAGTTTCTATTCATACAATGACTCTACCTCTTGTGGTTCCTTCCTCACAAGTCCAGTCACGGCTTTATATATGGAGTGTAAAGTGCTATTTTTAGATGTTTGCTAAATAGAGGGATTTGATGAAAGAATTTTGTTTGGTTCGTTTTCTTTATCCAAAAAACTGATCAGGTTACAGTAGTGGAAATTGTATATATGTTTGCTTTGCAAGTCTGTGTTTGCGCATTTGTCCTCTAGCTATAGGGGAGGTCTCCAGGCCTGGGTCACACATTTTGAGGAGATGAGATCATTGTTTGTGGTGCTGGACTGTGCTGTGAGTTTGCTGTGCTGCAGGCAGATTGAAAGGCCCCAACCTGAAACCATGTGGAAAAGCCGCTGTTCTTCTTTAATTCATCGCACCGCCTCTCTCTATTCCAAATTCTATTCTATTCTCTTCTTTAAATTGCCTTCCTTTGTCTTGAAAATAATGCAGGCGAGTGAGAGGTTGTCTGTAATTCGTTCTGCACTTTGAGCAAATAAGGCTTCTACCTGCAGAACAGCTCACAAGCTTTAAATGAGTATTTCACTTGTGAACTGGTTCAACTGGTTGATCCTCTGTTACGTAGTTCTTTCGGTGTTTCTGTTTTGTTTTGCCAGGCTTTGAAGCCTTTTTGTTCCTAATGCTGACGAGGCCCTCCTGTGTTGCAGAGAATTGGCTGACAAAAGACAAGCAATATATCAGAGTTATGTTTTGATTGTAGGGGAGCACAATCAAGTTTTTCCTGTCCCAAATGACTGTTACAAGACCACATTTTCTTTGATATCTTTACAAATAGGATTGAAGTATATTCAATTCAATAAGCCATATGGAGCTCCATTCATGCTCTTAAAAATACAATTTAGTTATTTGTCGACTCTGTAATAGCTTAGGTTAAGGAAATCGTAGGATGAAAAAGTGACCTGAACAGGTCGAACAGTGCCACCCTGGTCTTTGCAGCATTCTGAATAGTTTTCATTTCATCAACATAAAGTCGTATATTATCAGTCAAAAAGCTTAATTCAAACTTTAGTAGTTCTTTAAAGATGAAAATGGACTTGGAATTCCATTTTTTAACACAGAAAACAGCTGCCTTCTGGCAGCACCAAGCTGATTCATAAACAGAAAAAGTTTTTGTTTGAAAGCATGTCGTAATTTTTTTTTTCTCTTTTTATCTTCCCGTCCAAACAGTGATGTTATTGATTTAGTTAGCAAGAAATCCTTTCCAGACCAGTCAGCAGGATTATATGTCGCCTTTTAATTGAAGGCCAACCCCTTGGTCTTACAAAAAAAAAAAAAGCCTCCCTCAGCCTCCCGCATGCTACTCTGTCTCACCACTTCAGACAGGAAGTTCCTATCATCCGGAACCCTTTTTAACAGGAAGCAGCTACGACACGGGAAGTAACGGCAGTAGTTCTCTCTGCCGTTAGCTCAGGGCCTTGAGGGGTGTGGGCGAACCAGAGTATTGTATTGTTGTTCAGGAAGTGCAGAGGAGAAGCTGGCCATTCTGTCTGCTGATCCATTGTTTATCTTTTAGTTATGGGTTGCACCTCTTTATTCCTCCGCTATATTTGGTCAAGCTGGGTGGCATTGTGTATGAGTCTGGGAAAAGCTGGCATTACTGAGACTAAGTCACCGCGTAAGCACATGTGTCATTCATTTCATACACACACTTATACAGTATACAAAGGCCTTACTGTAATCATACCATTCAAAATCATATTGAAGACTAGAAAATGCTGCTCCTCACAGACCAAGTACAACTTACATGGAGCAGAATGGTTCAGGCCAGTTCAGGGTCTATTCACGGTACTCTGACCACACCACAAGTTAAGGTTTGATGTGGTACCCATCTAGACATGGGTGGAGCTGCTTGAAATGGCTCCAATCTGGTAAAACACCAGACCGCAAGAGGAGCAAAACTGGTGCTTGAAAACTTTATTCTAACTATTCCAACCTTGTATCTCTTACATCTTCATCCCTTGATCCTCTGTTTTGTACGCATGCTGGTGGTAGACAAGGTAATGACTTAAAATATTTCTTGAAAATACTAAAATATCTGAAAGGTCTTTGTGAGGACAAACATTTTTTAACTGGTTATCCAGCAACCAAGCAAAGACGTTCCCATGCCAGACAGATAGCCAGCGCCTTTTAGATCACGAAAATATCTTTTGAAGATGCAAATTGCTGCCAGACGAATTGAAAAATATGACATGCAGCATGTCAGATACAAATATGGACCAACAGTTTCTTGCAAAGATAAAATGTAAAATGCTGTGGACAATCTGAATGACAGTTTTGAAGCACAGCTGCATAGTTTGTGTTGCCACTGCGTAGTGCACCCTTGTGTGTCGTGATGGTCAGTTATTAGTGGGGATACTATGCATAATGCATGCTTGTAATGTTTATTTGTCATTGTTTGGTGGAGTTCAGGCTAAGCACTCGAAAAACGAGAATTGCTTAAATATTGAACTAAAAGTATAAGTTATAAAGAAAAAAGGAATGTGCTTTAGTTTCCTTCTGAGCTTAACATGGATTGTGAATGTACTGCACAGAACGATTCCTTACTTCCATCATAACGTTGTTCGTTTGTTGTGTTTGTTTGTCAGTTCATTTAGTATTTGCTTCTTTGAGTGTATAGCAGTATTCGCTGTCCCTAAAACTTAGATTTTTTTTTTGGTTGATTATAAAACTAAAAGTAAAGGATTTTCCTTTGCAAAGCTTTATTTGTGTCGTGTTGCCTTTGTAGTTGTGATAGCATTAATATAATTTAGAGTAAGCTCTCTCCCATTAGGTGTTTGCATTTTTTTGCTGCCCCTCTTTACAGTTGAGCAAAATGTAGCATTTTCTTAAAAGCTGGTGCATGGAAGAGTCTGATCTACTTTTTAGCCTTAGCTAATAATAACGATCATCTGTTACAATCAACCATTGCATACTGAAGCAATTATAGTTTTTTTTCTCCCAACCCCTACTAGCACTACTTTATTTCCACTCTGCTGTCATCCAACATAAAATAGATTGTGTTCCACTTCAGTAAATTTACTGCTGTGCAGCTGTAATGTGATGACTGACTTAATGCGTTTTTACCATCTGTGCTGTACACAACACAGAAACATGCAGATATAGACAATACATACAGTCTTCACGACAATCTGTATACAAATCTGTAAATTATTTCTTAGCTTAAAGTAATATCATCATACATGATTTGTTGATTTAACATGATATGCAGCAGAGAAAATTCACAATTTTTTTTTATTTTGGATTAATAACAATATTTCAATTGCCATTTGATTTTTCTATAGATGGATTATTGGTTATTCCTCTCATCATTAAAGCACTAATATCCTCATATGTAAACAGTATGCAGTGTAAAAGTATCACTCAGCACAGTTGAACTATTTAAGTGAAATGCAAGCCATGACCCTCACATAAGAGAGTAACGCAGTATCATTGTGCTTAAGACAAGGATTGAAATGTTCAGATACATTTGCTGTTTCTGACCTTCATGCAGCTAGTTCATGATGTGATTTAGTCCATCGGCATTTATCGGAACACAGTTGTTGAATCGAAGCCCCTCTGAGCACTACTGACGCCATTATTGTGCCACAAAAGAATCAATTCTTTGTGAACAGTCCTGTTGAGTTAAGCTTGAGGGGTTTAAGTGTAGTTCGGAGGTTGTAATGGCAGCTTGAAGCAAGATGAAGCAATAGAGGAGGAACTGTATAGAGACGTGGTTACATTCAGTTACTGCCAAGATCATGTGATCTCACCAAAGCACTTTTCACATTCATACACAACAACAAACAGTGATTAATATCTCACTAAGTACCAAGTAGTGGTGTTTTACCTCAACAGTGCATCTACCAGTGATTATATAGTTCATTATCTCTTCAGTTAAGCCTGTAATTGAAGCGTATATAAAGTTGAGTGAGCATGTCCCTCTGAGAGTTGATGATTTTTTGCATTAGCATCTGCCGTTGCCCTCTGAGAATGTGGGAACTGTCTCTGTGGCAGTTGGACTGTTTAGAGTCCTTTTGTGCATGTATCCATGCTGTAGTGAGGTGTCAGTGTCCTGGCCTTGGCAGCGCCTGTGGAAACGTTTAACTGAAGCTCTTTGGAGCAGCTAGACTTGGATGCAGCAGTGCCTCAGTGTCATAGCAATACAGCCTAGTGCCTAAGCACTGGCTTTAAGTTTGTTTTTTGTTTTTGTTTTTTTCTTTTTACTGATTACAAAAGATTTTTTCTGCCTTTCAGTTCTGTCAGTGATCATGTTAAACCTGTGCAGAGTGCCATAAACTCTAATGCTTTGATATCATCACAGTAGTTGCATTGACTACACAAAGCATGGGGGAAGTGTGACAACACAGAAAGTGAATCAACAGCAAATTTAAATTTGTTGTTTCCTAAACATTTGGTCTTGTATAAAACGTCAGACCTTGTCCTTCCACAGCTCATCTTTGTGCAAGTATATACTAGACCTGACATTTAATGCCTTTTTAAATTTAATTAATACTTTCTTATCTCTTTTCTTCATGCTTGTTGAGACGAACAACCCATAAACTGCTATTTTTGAGAGACACTCCCCTTGTTTGGTTTGTAAGGAGAAGTATGCGTGTGTGCGTGTATGTCTCTGTGTGCATAAGTGTGTGTTTGTATGTGAGGGGGCTGAATGGGGATGTGAGACTTCATTCGGGTAGGTCAGGCTCTGTTGAAATGGAAATGTACAGGGGAGCAGACTGCCAGAGAGGCCTGCTCACCGCAGAAAAGAATCAGTTAAGACTGCATTGTTTGTCATTAAATGATCACTGGTTATGCACACTGCAACATGCACACATGTACATACTGCAGACAGCTCTGCCTTCCGTGTTCCCCTCTTTCTTCTTTCTTTTCTTTTTCTCTCCCTTTCTTTTTATTCCATAAACTCCTTGTGAGCTACATTATTGCATAAGAATACCACTTTTTTTTTTAACAGACACAGTTTGACGAGCTCTGTTTGCCCATACCTGCTGAGCCCTCCAGCGAATCAGATCGTCTCTCTCATGGGCAAGGTTAAATAAGAAAGATGCAGTGACATGTTTAGCATTCCCTCCATGGTGCAGTGGCTTGGGCTTTGCAGAGATTTCCCAGTACTTTGTGCTCTTGGCTGCAAGGTTTGTGTCGTTGGGGTAATCAGAAAAGTCTTAGATACAGTGGGCAGCATTGAGAAGTGCAAAGCCTCAGTATCAGCGCCAAAACACACTTCCTATCCCTCAAATCTGGAACAGACGTGATGGCATTGTCCTTGGTAAACACAGGCATCACCTTAATAAATAAATGTACAAATTTCTCCTTTTTTATTGACAGAATAACACCAGTGTGGTAGAGTTTGTGTGTACGCATACATCATACATGCATAGAAATGAAAAGAGAGAAAGCTCAGTGAGTGGGTGGGTACGAGCCTTGTCTGAGCAAGTCCATGTAAGACTGAAGATAAATTTGGTCTCGGGTGAGAGACAACTGCATCTCTTTCATCATCCATCAACAAGCAACAACTCTTGTCACATACCTCCCCGGTGTCTCAGAAAGGTTTTAAAATCCCATTCTGGATTAATGGTTGGTGTGCTGAAAAATTATGGTTGGTGCACAAATAAGAAAAGTTTTAATAACATAAGAGCAGAGACAACAGAAGATTAGCAGGTTTTATATTGAACAAGACGAAGAAATAAAAATGTGTCAACAGCTGATCCTCAGGAATCAAAATCAGACCCTGTAGTCGTGTGTTGTGAGTGTGTGCATATGTACGCATGTTCTGGTTACCTGTTGGGGACCTCCTCTGGTATAAACTCCAACCTTGTTGGGATCATTAGTTCTCTTCGGGACCAAATCCACATCATGTTCCAGTTGAAGACATGAATTGGTTATGGTTGCGGTTAGCCTAAGGGTTTGGGTTATGTTGTCCTAAATGAATGAAATTCAATGCAATGTTCTGACAAGGATAGCTGCACAAACTGTGAGCATAGTCAGCCCCCAAACCACTGTATCAAATTCACTGTGCAACTTCTGTGGAGGACACAATGCGGCTCCTATTTGACATGCACTGAATCAACTTCCCCTGCGGTGGTGTTTTGTTGAGTGTGCGTGTGTGTGTGTGTGTGTGTCTGTAACCATGTGAGCATGTGCATCATGAAGAAAAAAAAAGAGTGCTGTTCTGTTACCGTGTCACTACATTAAACAGGGCCCCTCAAAGGCGCATGGTGGTTGGGCTCTGTGTGCCCCTGGCTGGGTCAGCACCAGCCTAAGGCCTGGAGAATAAAACCTGTTCCTCTCCGTCCCTGTTTCTGGTTTGACGCAGCTGAACAGAACGGCAGTCCCAATCTCATTTATCATTACTGACCTATGCTGTCTCTTGTTTTCACACACACAAACACATACGCACACACATACGCAGTGAATAAGAAAACGAGGGAGAAGTTCTTGAAGGAGGAAAGAACGGAGAGGAGAAATGAATGAGGCAGACTGGGAGAGAGCTGAAGCAAAAGAGGACACAAGCTGCAGATGCTCACCCCCTCTTAAGCCCCAAACATACTGTATACAAAAACACAAGCATGTACGCACACACACACGGTCCCACCCCTTTCTGGGATCTCAGCTGCTGTTTAAAAACAAGATTTAACCCCTTGACTGTCTAGCTTCTTAGTTGCCATGGTGATTTATTTATTTTTTTGTTTGTTTTATTGTTGTTGTTAACTTCAGTGAAGGTGCTCCTGAATGAGCTGGCTTGAAGGTCCTTTGCCAGATTGTGTTGTACTCAGTAGCACCTCCATATAAGGACTAAATCTCAGCAAAAGTCATAGTTGAGTTTCATAACATCAACAATGAGCTGGACGAGATTTTAAATTTTTGGGTCATGAGTGGGTACTACAGCTAAATCAGCCAGAGTGTCGACAAGAAATCTTAAAGTTTTTCTGAATCTGAATCTGAATCTAAAAATGAAGTCTGATATGATCCCCAAGGCATGATTCTCTGATGCAGCATTCCACCATGTCAAGCTCAAGCTCAACTTCGACTTCCCCTAATGTGTAAAATTTTTCTGTCTTTCACACTGGACCATACCAGTGTTACTACATGTCATTGTCCTTTGTTGTCAACATCGGCCACACAGGTTACATAAACCACATATTCCCCAAACTAGCTTTATCTATGAGATATTGTGTTTGTTAACATTTTGTTTATATTCAGTAAACGTTACAGAAGGTACCTGAAAATGTGTTCTATACTCTGTTTCAACATGAAAGGCAGTAAACTAGATGGGGTTTAAAATTCAGTCTGTGATCTACCAAAGTATACACATGGTTGGATTTTAACAACGACATTTGTAGAGGATAGGGACAGTCTCTGTTAATGTAAAGAACTCAAAAATAGGCTGGTATGATCCTTTAAAATATTTCAATAGATGAAGAAGAAATGTGTCCATAATGATTTTGCATTAATCTTGAGATGTTGTGGGTTACTTAAGTAAATCAACTGCATGATTTTGACCTCATACCCTTAACCATACCCCTTGTTTTTTGTCTTCTCCTGTGGTTTCTATCAGGCCTTTGGGAATGCCAAGACAGCCCACAACAACAACTCCAGCCGCTTTGGTAAATTCATCCAGGTTAACTACCTAGAGAGCGGAGTGGTCAGAGGGTGAGTAATTAACAGTATGTATGCATTGTTGTTGTTTGTGTGTGTGTGAGTGTGTGTGTTGTTTTTGTGTGTGTATGCATGTTTGTGCACAATCACTCTCAACAAGGCCTCATAAAGTCAATCTGAGCCATGCTACCTTAAAGGGATACACCAACATTTTTTTTCTTTTTGTTGTTTGCCTCACTCCCAAGCTCCAGACAAGCAGATAGATACCATTCTTTCGACTGTGCGTGCAATAAGAAGGAAAAGACAGGCAGAGCTTGCCCACTGCTAATTAGCTTAGCTCAAATACTGGTAGTCAGTAGGTAGCGTTAGCCTGCCAGTCATCA
>JAPZDX010000020.1:16137225-16149099 GCA_029783625.1 Naso annulatus | reverse complement strand
AGATAGAGAGATAGAGCTGTAGGCTACCGTATTTACCCTAGTTAAAGGGAAAATCGATTTTCAACATCTTCAAAACAAATTAATTCGAATTTCGATTTAAAATCGATTTATTGCCCAGCCCTACTAAAAGCCAAAGACTCTTCATTTACTATCATAAATGATCAAGAAAAACAGCAAATCCTCAAATTAAGAAAGCTGGAACCAGCAAATACTTGACATTTTTGCTTAAAAAAGGGCTGAAGCAATGAATTAATTTTAAATCAACTAATTTTCTTTCATCCTAGCAGCCCTTTTTGTGTGTGAGTTTGTCTGCAGCCCATTTGGATACTGAGGCACTCTTCACTGAAGTGCACAGTGGCATTTTCCTACAATGCTGTGCATGCTGTGGAATGTGTTTGAAGTGGCCCACCATGGAGGTGCCTGTGCATGTGTCTGTGTGTGTGAGTGTGTGGTGCATACTTTTATATCAGTGGCCATCCTGTGCCGTCTGCAGGATCTCATCTCTCGGTTGCTGACCTGCCCACTTCCGGGCAATATATGTTTTCTGTGTATCTGCCTGTGTGAATGTGTCTGGAGGAAGTGGCCATGCATGAGAGCAGTATGTACTACTACACGACTACTAGCAGCAGACTGCCTGTTAGCATTAGCCCTTTTAGCTCTGAGTGGTCCTTTGACCCACTACACATCCAATTCATCAAACAGGCAAATTATATGAAGTTGTCGATACGATATTAATAAGTATTAATTCATAGCAATGTGTCTAATACATAAAAAGACTGACCGCTCTTCAAAATCCATTGCTTTATTCAGGACACGTTGAAGGACATTATTGTGCTTATATAATGGCAGAGAAGAAAAGAGTCTGTATATGAATATTCCTCCAATTCTTTCAGGTTATTGAAGATCAGTTTAACCCACCCCAGTAAAGTTAATTTCACAGTTGAAGTCTTAATCTTTTTGCATAACTGATACTAGAAATTCGAGGCCAGTGTTGATATTTGAGAGTTTACAAAAATTAGATAACAGTACGTGGACAGATGTTTATCATCTGTCATATAAACATGGCAGAAACAAACATTTTTAATTAAGTGTCCGTTGTATTACTTCTTCAAACAACCCAAGATAAATACAAACCTCGTAAAGGAGACACTGTTTGTAAATATTGTTTTCTATGTTGATTAATTATCTGGTGTGTAAATTGTCGGAAAATAATGAAAAAGTTTTCGTCACATTTTCACAAAGACCATAGCAACGTCTTCCAGTTGTTTATGTCCAATCAACTGTCACAACCCATTTACTAAAATTCAGTTTACCACAAAATTAGACAAGACAAGACTAGCAATTAAGATTTAATTTAACTAATAATATTATCTCTAGTGGTAAATTTATTAACCAGATCTGTCCGAATTGTCCCGAGTAATGAGTTTAAGAGTTAAATTGACACCTGTGAGCCGAGCATAAACAAAATAACAGGTATTGCTTTGAGGCTTAATACTCATAAATATTTCTTTCAATTCTAAAAAACTGAAGGCGTTTGATACAACATTTAATAATTTGTAATACAACTTGTAGGAATTTTAATCAGAGTAAAGATATTAATTTACAGTACCTGTCAAGTTGTAAACATAACATTGAATCCTGTGACAATTTTACTGTTTTCACTCTGCATTTGTAAACCTACAGTACATTCAAATTCAAGGCAAAATTTCCCTACATTATTGTTGTTAGCTGTTTCAAGTTTGCATCAGTAAAAGCTTTATTAATAGAACAGCCTTAACTGTATGCTATATATGCTGTATGCAGAATTGTGGCTTTCACAATGTGGCTGTGATTGCCATTTTGTTTGGGTAGTTCATGTTCACAGAGCCTGCAAACAATGGAGGTCATGAACTGAGGCTCCACCAGCTGTGTTTTGCGTTTCGAGTGTTGGCCAGGAAGGCAATATGTACTGCTAAAGGAAATTAACTGTTGGGGTTCCTTTCATAAGTGCTTCCTCCTCTGCACTTATCTTTCCAAGTATCCCTTTCAACTTCCCCCAACTTGCCAATGCATTTTTTTCCATCTTGTTTGCACTTGTGTATGTTAGTGTGTGTGAGTTTGTGTGTGTGTGTGCGTGTGTGTGTACATTGCTGGCAGTCTTCTCCAGTCTTCTCCAACAGCATTACAAGCAGAGGATTAAAAAACACGACATGTCCTAATGACATTTAGACAATTTACGGTTCGAAGGGACGACAAGCAAATACATTCCTGCAGTGCATTTGCGTGTGTGTTCGGTTTTGTCTGCTTTTGACAGATGCTGTTTTCACTTTTTTTTAGAATTAAAAAGGCTGAAAGGATTATTTGAATTCAGCCTTTGGAAATAATAGATAATGATGGTTAATAACAGTCTTCTTAACAAGCTTTCAATTGCAAACCACTAGAGAAATATACCCAGCCTTGGGGTAGAAGACATGCTCCCTCTGAAGGTTTTTTGACACTAGCATCCAATCTGATACTAACACACACTGTTGAAATCTTTAAGATCTGAGGCCCAGCTTTAAGGCATAATGTGAAGATTGCACAACCATGTCTTTGATAACTTTTAACCAGTTCTTGACTACTTATAATGTCTTTTTATATTTTTATTTACCAGACGTGGCGAAACAGCCTTCTTTGTGTCGTTTTTGCAGAATGTAGCCGCTTCTGTCTTGCAACAGGTACTTGCGTTGATCTCGACAATCACACATTCTTACATCGTGTGATCCGAACAAAACTTTTCTTGTGAAAATAAGATGAAGGGGAAATGCACAGATGATCTGTCACTAGATTGCCAATTAGCGCTGAGATGCCACTATTTGAAAGAAATCTGTGATCAAAGGAGAATCCTGCCGGACTGAAATTTGTGCATCAGTCTGTACACTCCTGTGATAAGCAGGGCTGTTTTTTAATATGGAGCTTAACTTGGTGCCCTTCTCTCTGACTCCTATTCCTAGATAGCGGCAATGACTGTTTATGTGAACCTTTGCTCTCTGCGCCGAAATGTGGTTGTGTTGGGAGGGGATGGATGGGGTGCAGAAGTCCCACACACATACACACACACAAAGTGAAAAACACACAGAGTGCGCCGTTACGCCATGCTGCAACAATCTGATTTGATAGTCCTTGTTGCTGTTTGGATCTGCCCTATTTTAACTGTTGGTGACTTCACACGGTAAAGTCCAAGTTGAGCTGGCCCTGTGATGTGGGGATCAGCAAAGGGATCTTTTGGGGGCCTGTTACAAGCAGGAACAGACACTGGCTGAGGCTGTAACCTGCTGAAAATTGTACATTGAAAAATAAATTTTTTTTGTCCTAATTTTAGCCTTTTATCCACAGCTGCCTGGGGTCTTTGACCACCTATAATGTTTTTTCCTCTAATCAAAGATGCTGTCAAAAGCAGTAGTTAAGAAATGGCTGACTCAATTTGATTGTGATGAGGAAAAAAGCCACCATTTCAAAAATATGATCCAGGCTTTTGCTGTACATCTTAAATGCCTCTGCACAGTTCTGTGTTCACCCCTGCTTGGTAAACAAATGTTCTAAACCAGTGGGAATGACTTTGGTTGAAATGTCATAAAGCTTCTGGTGCAGGTGGGATGGGAGATGTAAGTCTTTTCTTTCTTTCTTTTCTTGTTTTGGCATGACTGCACACTTTTAAAAGGCTGTAAACGACGTGCAGGTCGAAAACTTTCCGTTTCCAGATTAATCTACATCTGTGTGGGAGAGAGGAAGGCTGAATAGTTTGTATCTTGTCATGGGAATCTGTATCTGAAACTGTGGTTGTTACTATTTTGAAAACCATCCCATAATTTGAAGGTCCACTTTTAGCAGTTAACATGTCCGTCTCTGTTGGACATTTATCTTCTGCTCCTGGGTTGCTTTCTGGCTACCCTTGTTCTCTGATCTCACTGATGAAAGCTTGTGTGTATGTTGGTTTGTGTCCTTCAAGGAAATGTGAAGAAACAGCTTCTTGTTTACAGTGTGGCAGGACTGTACAAAGGAAAAGCTCTTTAACGCAAAGTTGAAGAGCTCTACAGTGTATGTGATAGATCGGTCTTGTATGGTAGAAAGTCTGCATGTACAGGGGCCTCATTTATGAAGGCTGCTGCACACCAAAGCATTAAAGAATGAATACTGTGCATTAATCAGCAAGTATGATTTTATTTCTTACATGGGTGTGTCACATCCCTGTGGTGAACGCAACTGCATGGCACACACCAAGCACTTTGCCGAGCGATGCCCACCAGAACGCGCTCTTCTCCCATCACCTCACCACTTCTCCTGGTGGGCCTTCACCACCCACATATATAGATTGTATAAAAGATCAAAGCCTAAAAATAAAGCCAGTGACGGCTATCACACATGCGTCACACTGTATATCCTCATCATGAGTCCTCATCTCATCCATCGTCAATAAGCTAAATAAAACGTGATCACATATTTTAAAAAGAAAAAGGTGTTCACATATCAAACTTCCATTTTCAAAATTTATTACAGGAGCACTGATAGCCGCGATCATTTCGGCTTGTGAATCAATCAGTCTGATCGCTGTAAACAGATAAATACTGCGCTGCCACAGGTACATAATCCTGATGGATGCACGACTTTTCCTGTCATCACTGTGAGAGGACAACGTGAAAAGAAAGAATTAATGACGTGTTTTTAACATCGTCCACTGTCAAACACTTTGTTTACTATGTCAGAAAAAATGTATGACTCTTACTGTTTGCTGTGCTGGAGTTTCATTGGACAAAACCATCGATGAGCTGCTCACTTCCATGTATTAATATCTAAGAGGTGCTTTGCATTGACCGTTTATAGTTTGTGGGTGTGGAGAGGGCGGTTTACGGGGTTGATCCACCTGCGCACTTTCTGTAGTTTATTTGGGATTTTTAAAAGGAAATTACGCACTGACAGGCATATGCAAGGTTTTATAACTCTGAGATTTTTCAGGGTTCGTACATTTCCACATTTGTACATATGCAAACATTTGTGAATACACACAGTTTTGCAAAATGAGGCCCCAGGTCTTTGCTAAATTTTGGCGCTTTTTACCAATCTGTTAAACTTTGTAAAAATTGATACAACTTTTGCCTGAACTCTGTACAATTCTTTGTATACACTAAAGTAACAAAATAAACGGTTTTAATGTTATAAACCTAAACAAAATAAAGCCATTTTCCTTTGTTAGGACTGCGTATTATCAAGTTTTGAGTCCAGACAAAATCTTCGAAGTTGGATATTGTTTCATTGGAATACGTAATGAGTGTCGCCTTTTCCTGATTTTTAAGTTTGCTTTTCCGTAAAGTGATGTAATTTTCTAAACTTCATATTTGTCTTCAACCAAATAGTCATTGTATCTTCATTATTGATGATTTATACATAAAAGAATATGTTGAGTTAAAATTTTGTAAATGCAAAAAAAAAAAAAAAAAAAAAATAATCCCAACAATATTATTGCAGTATTGAAGTATTTGAAAAATACTTGTCCAATCGTCAGTATAATACTGTTTCCACAAACCTTGGTGCCAACTTCGACCTCTGTGTATATCTATCATGTATCCGAGTTCGTAAGTGCACTGGTATGCGTGTGTGTTTTGTGTATGTAAGTTTGTTGGGCTGGAGTGGCTGTGTAACTGAACCTGATGGGTTAAATTTATTTTGAGGATTGTCATATGACTGAGAAGTGGCTATTTGACACACAGCCCAGTGAGTCTCTGTGCAGTCAATTGCAACCATACCACTCTCTCTCACACACACACACACACACACACACACACGCACTGTCAGGATCATAATGCTGTTAACTGTGAGCAGAAGAACAGAGCACAGATAGACTCAAGCTGAATTGTAATGAAATATTGGCTACACATGATGAATATGACATGCGGAATCAATCATGGACACGAGCAGATAGAAAATGTCAGCTTAATTTGCACATCAGGGTTTTACAGTTCGAGGCAACTGTTGACATTTGCAATCACAATCGCACAAATTCAGCCAGTCCATGCATTGTAGCTTCGCAAAGCTTGCAGTTGCCTTCGATTTCAGATATTTTTCTGATCAAAGTAAGAAAATTAATACTAATAGTGCATTTTCCTGTATAAAATATTTCTAATCAGACTCGAACCTTAACCCCTCAGCTTCTAATACATAATGCAAAAGACCTCTCTGAACAAATAGTTGTTTCTGTTACATTCTGGGCACAAAATGCTATAAGTGAAGTATGAAAATTGTATCAGTAGAAGTTGTTTGCACCACGACAGCTTTTAACCCACCTTTCCCTCCTGTGTCAACACGGCGTCACTCCTGGTTTTGTGTCTCTCTCCCTTTTTACGCCGAAGCTCCCTCTCCTTCC
Organism: Naso annulatus; assembly: GCA_029783625.1. NCBI lineage: Eukaryota > Metazoa > Chordata > Actinopteri > Acanthuriformes > Acanthuridae > Naso > Naso annulatus. The sequence goes on along the minus strand of JAPZDX010000020.1, from coordinate 16,142,723 downwards.
TTATCCATCTCTCATTCTCCCTCCCTCCCTACGTTTGCTGATACGTTCAGGGGTAAGAGGGTTCACTGTCATCCGCTGATTTGTTTTTTTTCTTTCACACTGCAGATGCGCACAGCCAGCAGACCTGTCTTATACACACACACACACACACCTGCTAATCCTGCTCTGTATGGGGTGGGAAAGCCTCCTCTCAAACCTCTTAAAGGTGTGAACACCATCCATTTGACACCTCTCTCCCCCTCTTTGTTTTTTGTTTTCTGCTCTCTTATTAAGCCTGCTTGCTCCAGCTGGGCCTAAGTGATGCTTAACATGTACACCTGCATGTTGCGAACAACAGCACCCAGTCACATGGACCTTTCTGATGAGGTTGTGTTCGCTGCGCTGCGTCTGTGTGAGACTGTGTGTCCTTTTATGAGCACTCTTGCTTGTGTGTGTGTGTGTGTGTGTGTGTGTGTGTGTTCAGTGCTGGTGTGTGTGTCGGATGAGAGGGGGGACTCTGTTTTTGTCCTGATGAACTAGCCTGAGATGGGTTACTATGGTGACAGAACTAACTGTGCTTGCAGTAGTGCTCCCCTAACCTCTCCTGTATAAATACACTTTCAGCCTCACTGCATGAAACGCACATTTAAGTCATTTATGCATGTGTGATGACAGAAAGTAGGATAATCATTTTGGCGTAGTTGTCTCAATATAGCCTCTGGTAACATCGTAGAGGTGCCGCTGTGCGATTTTTAAATAGCCAGTGGCTGATTTTCCTTCTCCTAACTCCCACAGGGGTGCTTACTGTAAACAAACGTTAATCTATTCTGATTGTTTTCTGATCAGTCTTAACACCTGTAATCAAGTAAGGCCTTCTTGCCTCTCAGCGTGCGTCCTCTGTGGTTCAGTGAGTAAGTCCCACATATCAGAGTCCATCGATAAGCCACGGCCCACGAGTGTCCAGTTCTGCCGCTGAATTCTCTCCTAGACTCACTGACTTTCTTTCTGATTAACAGAAAGGAGGTTTACAAAGCTCTTCCCTTTCTTTTTGCTACCTACTGCACCGCTCACCTTTGCTTCATTTCACCATGGATGCATTAAGGAGAACTGGATACAGTGTGGGAGGCGGGGCTCTGTTCATTTCTGTGGAAGATGCATATTAGCCCTCTGTTAACTTGAATGGGTGTAAAATGATTTAATGCTACAGCTCTTCTAGACTTTCTAAATGTTTTTAGAGAGAATTAATCAGATTAAGATGGTTTGAATGGATGGTGGGACTTGATTTTTAGACACTAAAGTCTTGCCCGTACCTCACAAAACCACTGGTGTGGAAGTAAACATTATCTTTTAATTACAAAATGTATGTAATCGTAATTTTATGAGGTTTTTTTGTTTGTTTTTTATTAACTTGTTTCTAGCAAGCTTTATCTGTCGGACAGGGCATTCATTCAATCATTGTCAGTGAAACAACAATAATTAAGAGAATAATAAGATTAGTGTTTGCCAAAACTGGAAAATATTTAGTGCGAATCAGTTGTGCTCGCTCAGATTTGTACCAGGCCAATCAACAATCTGTGTAGGATGCACGCAATGACACGACTCCTTAAATTGCATTATTCTGTAACTGAGGGACATATTTTTTTCTCCCACAATGTATCCATTGATTTTGATGGATGGGGTAACAGAATCTTTTGTGGTTTTGCAAAGAGTTTTTCTAAAAGAGCATCAATGCAATTTTTAAGTTCCGGTTTTGAAAATAATTTGCAGAAACCAAAGCCCTGCAACAGATCATTTTCAGACAAGCAAATTAGAACATTTTCCTCAAGCTGCAAGGCAGATTAAAGGTCATGTATGTAAGTGACAGGTTGGGAAATTATTGAACTAAAAAAAATCAGCAATACTCCACAAAAATAAGAGTGAAAATGTTGGCACAGAAAGGCCTCTAGTCATTCTGAATTGGCTGATTTATTAAATGAGGATGATAGCTATAATACTCTGAGTGAGCAGTGTAGTTTGGTCATCGTGGGTCTGGTGTGTCACTTTAATGGACTCTAAATGAAAAGTGCTCAGTCTTAAATTTACCTCAAAAATTTTCTGTTGAGCAAAAACACAGGTATGATGTCAGCACTTCCTCCCCCGTGTGTGTATGTTCTCGGAAAATTACAACAATGCATTGAAGTAGAGGCGTAAACATCTTTTATACATGGCAAAACATTAAACTCGAAGCAGTCAGGTGAGACCTAGTTTTTTGATGTTATTGGATAGCTGTTGGGGTGTGTGTGTGTGTGTGTGTGTGTGTGTGTGTGTGTGGGTGGGCATCACATGCCTTTTGCCGCTGTGACAATGTTTAACCGGTCAGTAGACGTTGCGCTCTTGAAGAAAGTTAGGAAAAACAGTCATTTAAGGACAGGATGAAATGAAAGGAGTGGCCCAGTGTGGCAAAGCTTACACTGTAACTTCCATGTGCGAGAAAACACTTGAGCCACTCGTGCTAAGGAGGAGTGAAAAGGGACAGTGAGATGAAGCGCTGGTTTATGAGCCTGCATCAAGCATTCCTAATTCACTTACAGTTAAAGGGGGCTCAGATTGAATCATGCTTCGCTGTTAAATGACAGCATAATGAATGGAAGTCATTTTACAATACCGCCGTGGCCACAGACCCTCCACTCCAGGGACCGGTCTGTCAGAGGCTTGCTAACAGCGAGTGATTTGTTGGCCAGGGGGCCTTTTGAACGTTCAGCATGACGTCAGTATTCCATCCACGCCATGCCCAGCATGCTCATGGATATCCTGCATGGAAAAACTAACAGAGGAGGGAAGCGATTGGAAATCTTTGGGAACATGCAGAGTAGTTTTTGAGGAAAACAAACAGCAGGTGGAGGAGAAAGTTTCCAATCATAAATAAAACATGACTGAATGTTTAAAGATAACATGTCCAGAGTACTTTGGTCGTGTTTATTCTAGTTTTTTAAAGTCTATTTTAAGTAATTTTTATCATTTAAAGGAAAAAAAGAAAATCTTTGGGTAGTAATCACAAAATGCCCCTTTTCGTCCATGCTGGCTGAAGGGGCGTGTCCCTGTGTGTTTGATTGACAGCAGGTGCCAAACTGGCATAGTATTGTGATGTTTCACAATCAACACATTTACGTGATTAGAAAAAGTTGATTCATTGTGTTAGTTTGACTTTAACTGGACTTTTAAAATACATGTAAACATGTAGTCGGACTAACACACCTAGATAATGCGGTTAGGGTTCGTTTTACTCTTGCATGTTTACATCTCGGTCGGCCCTTACTGGCCTATGCAATCTGCACGTGATTGATAGTCTCTGTGGTGTTCTCTGCCCCGGAACTCAAACAGCATTAAAAGGAAAGTCTGGAAGAAAAACAAGAATACCATAAGCACAAAGGGTAGCTTGCATCTCATTTTTACCAAAAGTAAAACGTAGATGCGTATGAAGTGTCGCTTTGAACCATGTTTTCACTGTTTGACATGGAATCTGCTAGCTGCCTGCTAACTTGTTTGGTATGTTATGTAGCATCAACTGGAAGTAAATCCAATAGCCACCAGCTGAACAGGGCATATTGCCGACTACGGTAGCGGAGTTGGACATACTCGTCCTCAATAAATTGATTCTCCCCCGACACTTGTATACTTTACTATTAAATGGCCTAACAGAGCTGTAACCGTAGCTCGACTTAACTGCGCATGTAAACGTACTGAGTAAAGAAAGAGAGACAAAGTCTGCCAATTGACACTGCACACTTTTCCCCTTTTGATGTTTGTTTGGCGGCTTGTTCAGCAAGCTGTGGTGAACAAGACGTGTTCATGTTTGTAAGATAAGAGGAGACTTGAACAAGGAAGTTATCGTGTGTGTTGTTGACGAAAGTCAGTGGCTCCTGTGAAGTGTAGCTGCTGCGTGGGTCAGCGTGACCGTTTGCTCTGCCTGTAATAAAACAATGACCTCACTGCTTTACACAATATGTGATTGGTAGTTTAAAGGTATCTCTCTATACATATTGATATCCCAACGGTATGCCTTCAATTTGGGCGCCATCATGAAACCAAAAATTATTTAGTTTCTAATTTTTCTTCTCAAAGGAGAACACGTGACAAGTGATTAACAGAGCAAACGTGCATGCTGTAGCAGACAAAAACAGCAGTTTGATTTCAGCTGGACTTTAATTGGAAGGAGGCAGCGAAGCTGTAAGTGCAGGCATGAGCAATGGAAAAGGTAGAGGGAGGGAGAGATATGGAAAGAAGGAAGTGGAGAAGGTAGGATGTGTGTCTGAATGTTTGTGTGTGAGTGTGTCTGTTTTTCCTGCAGGAGCCAGTGAGAGCTGGTGGTCCAACAGTGCAGACAAACGGACCATTAAACTGACCTGGCCCCTCTGCTCTCCATCCCTCCAGCCTCCCCTCTGCTTCACCCTCTTTTCCGTCTTGGTTTGTCAACTCTTCCAGCGTCAACCCCCCCCACCCCGTCTTCCTGTTTGCTCCCGTACCACTTTGCTTTCTCCATCTCTCAAATTCATCCTTGTTTTCGTTCTTTCTTTCTTTCTTTCTTTCTTCCTTCCTTCCTTTCCCATCTCTTCTTCTTGTTAAATTGTCTCCCCTCTCTCTGCACATGCACGACACGTTCATACACACACAAACAATTGGAGTCTCATTTCAAGGCAGTTAGAATCGAATTATTTCCTCCTCTCTGGGTGTTTTTCTTCGTTTGCATCAAATTTTGGATTCAGCCGTAGCTCGGAGTTGGCAGCCTTGCAGCAATCCAGTCAAATCAATAGGATTTGCCATGCTTGGGATGAGCTCACTCGTCCATTCACCACACAGGGAATACCTCTACTAAACCCCTAAACTGCTTCAGCTGGAGGTTGAAACTAGTGAGTGTCAAAAGAAGTGTTAGGTTGTTGGGCTACAGCACAGGCAGCCGTCCCATCACAACTCGTGCCTCCCTTTCTTGACTTAACCCCTAGTTTGGAGCGTATTATTCAGTTTCAGTCTTAATGCTCAAGCACAAAACTACAATGCCACAGGAAGCAGGCTCGGATTGGAATTGTCGAACTTACGTCTTGCAGTGAAAGACAGACAGATCTGGGAGAAGAAAGGAAGCCGTATGGGATACAAGAGGCCGATTTGGCAGAGACATCAGGCATGCGTATCTCGTCCAGCTTTATGCATAGATCTGGTTTGTGGGTCTGAGTGTTGGTGGGGCCGGGCCCTGCAGCTGCTGCCGTGTGGCTGCAAGTCCATCAGGGGAACCAGGCCCTGACTGCCTTCCTCTCAGGCCTAGGCTCACCACACCAAGACACCACACTGCGCTCCACTCGCTAACGTGGGAAGATGAAAAGGAACATCAGATATTTCTTGTATTACTCACTCTGTGTGTGAGTGTGGCGTCCTGTGTCTGTGTGTGTGTATGTGTGTGTGCTTCGTCTGTGTGTACATGTGTCGTCTGTCTTGCACTATATCCTCAGCACAGTCTAGCCTGCAGTTGATTACCTGCTCATGTTTCA
>JAPZDX010000020.1:16004781-16028345 GCA_029783625.1 Naso annulatus | reverse complement strand
AGCTATTACAAAGAACAGCTGCAAAACAACAAAAAGTTCCAAAACATCATTCGGGTAAGACAAACTAGCAGTCCTTTGATTTTTGATATAAGAAATAATCCACAGTATGGCCCCAATTCCTTAAAAATGGTTATGCTGTGTGAAATGGGAATGAAATAATTTGGCATGACTTTCAAGTGAAATTTTTTTTTCACCAAAGTTTTTTTGAAATGTTCCGGAGCACATGCATACAATCACGTCATAGTGAGCCGTGACCCATTCTTGCTTGTTGACAACCGAACCTTTCGAGGATGCCCCTTGCATCTCCAAACATGGACATGTTTACCTGTGGAATATTCCAAACTGATGTTTCATAAGCATTCCACATCTTCCACAGTCTCTTGTTGGCCCTGTTCCAACTTGTTTGACAGCTTACTTTGCATCAGATTTAAAAGAAGCATGTATTTACAAAAATCAATAACTTGGATGAGGTTAGACATTGCATCCATTGTCTTTGTACTGTTGTCGGTTGAGCATATGTCAAAAAGGGCTGGTCACATTTTGTTTTATTTATGTTTTACACAGAGTCCTAAATTTCTTTGGTTGTTTTTCTTTGGATTCTTAGTATTTGAAGTCAGGCTAATAAATGTCAAATTAAATAATGTTTCATTTTCTTTTCAGAAAATCAATAACCTGTCCATTGTGCGGAGGTTAGGAGTGACCGAGTGTATCCTGTTAGTGACACAGCGCATTACCAAGTACCCAGTATTAGTGGAGCGCATTCTGCACAACACTGAAGGTTCAGCATTTCACACGATCTCTAGATAAATCACAATTACCATTAACAAGCAAGAACCAATTTTTTTATCGAGAAATATGTATGTATGAATATGTATCAAATATATTTTTCTGTCTCTAGCGGGTACAGACGAGCACAAGGATCTGACTCGCTCACTGGGTCTGATTAAAGACACCATCGTTCAGGTTGACACACTGGTTAATCTCTACGAGAAGAACTCCCGACTACGAGATATACACAACAAAATGGAGCCAAAGGCGCAGGGAAAAATCAAAGATGGCCGAGTGTTTCGCAGAGAGGACCTGGCACAGGGCAGGAGACGGCTGCTGCATGAGGGCACAGTCAACTGGAAAGCTGCTTCCGGCAGGCTCAAAGGTTGGACACAGCATGATTAAAACAACATTTACTTACATATGTTTTGTCTTTTTTCTGTCTCCCTGTTTTCCAGCTTGTAAGCTGAACTCATTGTGTCTCATGAGTGTCATTTTTTAATTTTTGTCCTGTCAGACATTCTTGCTGTGCTCCTGTCAGATGTGTTGCTCTTGCTACAAGAGAAGGATCAGAGATACGTATTTTCTACAGTGGTGAGTGATTAAACTTATTCACACTATCTAATAAAACTATATGTGTATCAAAGAGGACAACTTGAGTAATGTGTAACGTATGTGAGGGAATGACAGCTCTGTAAATGTCATTCATTAAAGTTTATCAAATGTAATCAAACAGCAAACTCTTTGTGTCTCTTCCCTCCTTCTTCTTGCTCTCCTTGTTTTGTTATCCACCTAGGATAACAAGCCATCAGTGATCTCTCTTCAGAAGCTTATTGTCAGAGAAGTGGCCCATGAGGAGAAGGCCATGTTTCTTATCTGTGCCTCCTCCAATGAGCCAGAGATGTACGAGATCCACACTGCCTCCAAGGAGGAGAGAAACAGCTGGATGGCACAAATACGCCAAGCTGCTGAGAGGTAGCTGCACGTGCACCAAGAGGAGACACACATATTACTTTATTTAAATTTGGGGGGAAAATTTGGGGGGAAAAAAAAGAAGAAACTGATCTAGATTAGACAGAAAATGTATAGACAGCCTTTTCAGTTTGCTTCCTCTGACTGCATGTCTGTAATGGATTCTGTCCTGTTCCCTCTTAGTTGTCCTCACACTGAAGAGAGGCTGGTCAGCGAGGAGGAAGAGGCTCGAGCTTTCAGGTTTTTTCAAGGTAACTGCAGACTACGTAAGGGATGATATAAAGACATCTGTTTAAGATACAGGAGGCCACAAGGGGGTGCTCACGAATCATATTTGTAACCTCAAAACTGTTTGACTTTCAGTTGTTGACTTTCTTTCTCAACTTCCTATTTCAGTAGATCAGCAGTGTTGTAGGACATAAAAATTGTATTACTTTCAGCAAAAGCTGTTTAAAACTCAAGAATTTGGGGGTTTTGTGAAGGATAAAGTTTTGTTATGTGAATACATAAAAAACGAACATGTTACAAAACCTGCATCATTACCTATGGTTTAAGGAAAAACAAGATTTCTCCTATTCTGTGTTTTCTGACCGTTGTAGAGCGGCTGAGCGAGAAGGATGCAGTCATCGCCCAGGCTCTGAATGAGAAGCTGCAGCTGTTTGCAGACATGGCAGAATCCGTGGCAGGTACAGAGGATACAGCTTCTCGTCGTAGACTCCTGCTCCGAGGAGAGGCCTCAGACCTCCAGCAGGGGGAGACCCTGCTCAAAGGAGCTATCACTGAGGGTAGGACAGTGCTGCTTTATGTGTATCTGCTTTATGTACAGAGGTGTTGTGTGAATTTTACACACTGCAGAATGTTTGCTATAGATCTGTAATGAATAAGTAGTAGCACTATTGAGTTTACCGCTGTAACTCTAAAACTCTTGCACAGTCCAGCTTTTTTACCCTTGACTTGTTTTCTCCTTCACTTCAGTTGAGAACCTCCAGAACCTCCTGCAGTCCGGAGTGACGGAGGAAGCTCCAGCCTCACGGTTGGAGGAAGGGAGCGGCTCTGGGGTTCTGCCCAGGCGAGCGGATACTTTTGGGGGCTATGACAGCAGCCTCACCATCCTCAGTAAGAGTGAGTCCAGCACAATCCATGCCCCGAGGAAGTCAACCATCTGAAGGATTTGCAATTGTATCTAAGTAGCCTTTATGCCGTAATAAATTTATAATCATACATATAAATGAATAAAAGACTGGACTCCTTGAATTGGTTGAATTTATTTGTTTTTGTAAGCATAAAAAACAGCATTTCAGGACAGCTGTGGGCTCAGTTTTATATGTTGTTTCTGTGCAGTGTTTGTGATGGTCAGTATTTCTACGTACGTATGTATTTAATTATTTGTGTGTGTTTGTCACCATGTCTTTGTGTCCATGTTGATGTATCTCTGCCAGATGGCAGTGTGAAGAAGAACTTTTCTGGCGAGTCCAGAAACAGAGACAGAAGCCAGAGAGCCAGCTCTGACCCTCAACTCAAAGACCTCTGCGGCAGCCACACCCTGGAGCAGACGGTGGGGGCTGAAAACACACACACACACACACATACACATACACACATACAGTATATTCTGATATGAGTCACGTTGTTATTTCCTGTAAATAGTAAAAGCCAGAACAAGTCATCTGGAAATTTTCCATGTCCTAATGTTTACTGTAACACTCTCACAGGTCACTTCATGTGTTTATAAATAGATAAAGCCTTGATAAAGCAGTGTACTCATTCGTTAACCTCCCGGTAAGTCCTGGTCTTTGGCAGGCTAACTGTAATGACCTTTGCTGAGGATAAGCTAGTTACGGTGCTGTGAAAAAGTTCATGAAGACCCTCATACCACCTCAGTATATTTCAAATGTGCCAAATGGTTCCACATTATATTGTATATATATGTTGCATAGCAGCACTGAACATCCCTCCTCAGTGTGTTTATGTTATTTCACAACTCGCTGTTTGTCTCACTGTTGTTGCTCAGGTTGATGAGAGCTGCTGCTCTCCTGCCAGATGGAACCGCATCTGGTCCAACTCTTTCCCCAAGGCCGAGGTAATTTCTGTCACCTTGCGCTACACAACACTGCTGCAGTTGGTATTCATAGCCATGCCTGCTGAACTGAAAATATGCACCTGAGAAGAGTATACTAATCCTCTGAAATGTTGTTTTTTTGTGTTTATTTGATTCTAACAACATTTCCCGTGTTTTCATTCTAGTTTTTTGACAGAGTGCTGATGCTCTCCCAAAGGCTCTATAGTCTGCAGGTAATTCTGTCTCTTAAGTCTCATTGACACGTCTGGTATGCTGTGCATGTCTGCAGATAAATTACTTCATTTGATTTTTTTGTTTGCACTTTGCCAAACTTAAAGTTGGTAACTTGCATAAGAAACGCGATGAATGTCTGTTAACACTGAATAAAGTTTGTCTCCGAACAAACTTCAAATGTGTTTGCTGATGACCTTATGCTATTAATATCCTGCCCTTGTCTCCTTCTTCAGGCCATCATATCACAGTGTGACAGTCACATTGAGCTGCAGCGCGCCTGCCTGCACGGCCGCCACAGAGGAAACGTGCTCCTGGAGCAGGAGAAACAGCGGAATCTGGCCCTGCAGAAAGAAGAGCTGGCCAGCTTCCAAAAGCTGCAGTCTCAGCACCGGCAGGAGCAGCAGCGGTGGGAGAGGGAGCGGGAGAGGCACCGCCATCAAGTCGAGGCCACTGAGGCCAGGCTCCGACAAAGGGAGGAAGAGTGCAGACGACTGGAGGTGAAGTGTTTGATGTAACCTAAAGGCTGTGGAACAGATTTGAAAAGCAAAAGGCTGAATTTCATGAACTTACAGCCCGGCTGTTATAAATGAATTTATTCAATTCAGTCATTCTGTTTCAGACACAACTGGTCCATATCTATGCATAAAAAATACAATATATTGGAAAGGCACTCAATGAGTGCATACTTTCGCCAAAGCACGCACACACGTTAAGTGTTAAGTGTAAAACATTGTTGTAGTGCCCCCTAAGGGTGCATTGTAATTTTTTCTCTGTGTGACCAAACTCAAGGCAGAGCCCACAACAATGTTCACACAAAGTCTGGCGTTGATCAGAGTAATGGCCACCGAGTTTTGGCCATTTAAAGTCAGAAACACAGCTCTAGCGCCCCCTATGGATGCAACGACACGTCAGATTTCCCCCCAAATTTAATGGGTTCATCCATGGCCCAGTCTACAACCTTCCTCTTAGTTTCATGGGAATTGCCCTAGTAGTTTTTCTGTAATCCTGCTCATTAACAGAAAAACAAACAGACAGCACTGAAAAAACAATACCCTCTTGGTGAAGGTAAACATCATACACAAACAATACAATAAACACCACAAACAATCACAAAGCACAGGTCCACTAAAGAACATGAGGCTCAGTTAAAACCATACAGTTTCATTACTGGAATCTATTAGAGAACACATAAATTTAGACATGCAATTTCTCAGTACAGCATGAAATGTGGGAACATTGCTAGTCATAAACATATAACTGGCACTTGTACACCTTGGAAGCTTATGCAGGGTTCTGAAAGCATCGTTATGTGCTACCTGGAGCTTTTTCAGTTTTGCTTCACTACGGCTGCACCACAGGTGGGCTGTATATAGTATTCATGGCTCCACTGTTCTATTTGTGGTATTCTAATTTGTGTTCTAGTGTGTATGACTTGTGTACGAATGGATTCAAATTGTATTTAAACATTTTCGTACTTTCTTTAAATGTCTCAGTCAAGGGTATAAAGGACAGGGAATATTTTACAAATATCAATGTTTTGTTTAAGCTGTTGCAACATTACTTGTTCTTGTGATGCAGGAGCATCTAGCAGAAGAGAGGAAGGAGCTGGAGAGTCAAAGGGAAAAGTACCAGCAGGACCTGGAGAGGCTGAGAGAGTCCACCAGAGCTGTGGAGAAAGAGAAGGAACGCCTGGAGCACCAGAAGAAGATCAAGAGGAAGACAATTGAGGTGGGGAACTTGGAGATAGTGGCCATAAATAGGCATATGACAAGAGAACACAATACACATTTATAGTTCGTGTAGTGTGTTTGAATAAAAGGCTCTCTATAAAACACTGTACTCACAAGCTTTTTCTAGCAAAGGCAATATTTAATTGACTCAAAATTCCATAGGCCAAGTAAGTGAAGCAGCACATGTAGCCCAAATATGAATGTGCACAATATACACACATGCACTTCTGGTAATAGTACATTGTGTGTCTGTAGACGAAGACGGTGTGTTCACATGTTTATTGATATTAAATTAATCTCATAAACAGATGGTGAAAAATCCATCATGTGGACCTCACAGCCAGAGATACAAACTATAAATACAGCGTATGCTCACAAATGTGTAACACTTGTTACATTTGCAATGCAATTTGATTTGTTTATACTCATAAAATCGTCAAGGTATCTTTCAGTTTTGTCATTGATGACTAGCTGTATATTAATTTGACTGACTGTAAAAATAGAGAGCTGTACCTGTTGTCAGTTTTTCTTTTGATGCTTCTATTGAGGATCCATTGATGCTTTGAGTGTCTGTCGACATATTTTATGACGTCACCACCCACACACCGCACTGCCCCTGTAATCATTTGCGTTTATTTGCCCCAAATGGCCAGAGCACCCGTTAGTTTTAAGCCCGTGAACAAAGACAGGCACAGAGGATGATTTTTTTTTTTTGCTTAGTCTCTAACTAAACTCAGCACTCACCAGACTCCGCCTCTTAATGTTATTTCCTTTCAGTATTTTTTATTTTACTTATTACTGCAACTTTAAAGTTGTGTACGGTAGTCAAAAATGAGGACATGGGTGAGTTGCAGGCTGGCTGTGATTTAAAGAAGTGATACCATGAAATGTTGCTAGTGACGCTGTCTCACGGGATAAGGAATAAGAGGGGGCTTTCCCGTCTCTCTGTTGCCCTTTTCTGCTGTTCTGTTGCATCAGCTTCCAAACCTTCAAACTTTTCTGAAACTTCCCCTAACTTGGGTCTTTTTTTTTCTTCGATTTATCACTGGATATGATTCCTGTGTCCCATCCTCTAAGGTACTAAAGAGCCAGATGTATTCTACTAATCGGCAGCAGAATTTTATGGGAGTAAATTTCTGCCATTGTCACCTTACAGTCAATCTCAAGCTGTTTTGTAATTGATTATCAGTCTAAATAGCAACATTTTTTCCAAGTAAGTGAGATGCAATGAAAAATGTGAATGTGCAGGGAAAAAACGCTTGGCTTCAACTCCCACAACCTGTTTCAGAAAAGGGGCGTAAAGATAAACACACATACAAGTGAGTCTCTAACCACCCACTGCAAGAATCCACCTACACAGGGAGAAATCCTGCTTTTTGCATCTATTCGTCCTTTCTTCTCCCTGTGTTTCTCACTTGTATCCCTCTTTCTCTCCTCACAGTATAAGGCAGGTCATTGTTTGTGAGTGTCATGGGAGAGGAGCTTTGAGAAAGATCCACTGACTGTAATTTCATTCCTGCTGCTAACAGATCTGTCGAGGAGCTGCAGTCAAGTTACTTAATATCAGCCTTTATTGTTTTCAAAGGTCTTTATTACCATTGCAGTTTGGTCGATGTGCATTGTCTGTGACCAGCTGAGGAGAGGCGAGTGTGACTGAGGCTTTAGAGGTTTTACCTGAGATACAAACTTTATCTTAAACCAAGAAGATGCAAACTAGTATCTAACAGTTTTGTTTATTTTTTTGTAAAAGTGGGCGATATGAATAGAATTATTAACAAAACATCAATATATATGATATAAATCATTTTGTTGAGCAAATGGTTTTGGATAAAATCAACAGTTTAATTTTTCAGATAATCCAGTGCAGGAAAGATCTGAAAAAAACAAAAACCTCTTTACACTGATGAAAAATAACATGAAAATGCAGTGGAAAAACTGCAAACTGGGGCACTACGTCAAGATTCACTCTGCGACACGACATTTTGCTTAAAGGGTCCACTTTTGTTGACTATCCATGCTGAAGAATTTGAGCCAAAATGTTCCCATTTTAAACTTTACACAGAAATTAAGATTACTTCATGTTGTGGACCCACCTTGGCTTTGCAGTATTTGCAGTCTGCCTGTTGTATTTTGGAGTATTTGCACTGGACAAATACAGTTCCACTGCGAGTTTGGTGGTGCTTGGTTTTAGTTAAGCTGTTTTGATGCTGATAACGCGGATGCCAGCTGGTCACAATTACAGCTAAACATGCCCCAAAATATGTTTTCTAAAAACATGATAGGTGAGAAATAGGCAAAGCAGTAACAGTAAAATCTGTCTTCATATTTAATCAGCAGTGGAGAGAGAGCACTCTTGGTGCAGGATCTTGATTTGATCGCGTGAAGAGGAACATGGACATTAAAGTCTGCACCACTTCCTGAGTCACACACATCATTCTTTCTTCACAGGGATGTAAAACTCACCTAATGATGGGCTTGCCCTCACTCATGCTGACTAATACTCCCATATATAAGACAGCCAACGCTTTTCAGTGGGATGAGTCAGTGCCTTGTGTTTTTTTCTGCCTCTTAAAAAAGAAAATGTTAGTCTTTATGTGTAAAAACCAGATTGCTGTATTCCAAGAAGTTGTCCACCGGTGCTGCACTGACACACGTGTTCTCTCACAGATGTCACTTTCTGATAAAGGCTCTCTGACATTCCAACCTGGTTTGGGCCTGACAGTTATCTCTGATTGTTAAGTGCCCATTCTTCCTGCATGCCAAGTTTAGTAACTGTCTGATGACATCATGCCATCCACTCAAGTCCTGACTTGCCTCCCCAAAAATGCTACAGTGCTTTTTTTATGCTTATTTATCTACTGCAACTTAACTCATAACTCAGACATCTGGCTACATATCATCCTCAAGATTTCATCACGGTAAAAAGATCCTTAAATGACTCGTCTCAGTCTTCACTTAACTAGAATTTTAACTCAAGAGATGCACTAACACAAACACAACCATCTGGCATCAATTATTGCGTTTATCGTCTCATTACTGACCGCAGAGAGCAGGCCTTTGACTGTAGGTTGTACTTCACTTTACAGTGACTCTTAGAAAACAGCCTTTGCTCTTGTGAAGCGAAGGAGCCTCTGGCTGAATTGACCTAATCTGCTCTGATGAGTAATGCCGAGTCCCTGGTAATTACAGAGGCCATCCCTGAAAACAGTGACGCTGAAAAAGGTTACCGCGCCGTTTGTTTGTTAGTTACATGGACTGTAAGATAAGATCTGACGGAGGCCAGATCTACGCCCTATCGGCATTCAGCACCCCATTAAATCAAGCCTTTAATATTTGTTTTAGATCTGTTAAGTAGTGTGTTTGTGTGTTTTGTACACATGCAGATGTATGGGTTGCCGTTTCTATACTGTCGGCTCTGCCAGGGGACTTTCTTGGCTGCGTTAATGGGAGATTTGGAAGTAGTTTGTTCCCCCTCTGCGTCAAACACATCAAATGGTCTTTTCATCAGCTGTGACCTCAGGATCCGTTCCAGGCTCCAAGCCAGCATAATATCAACAAACATTTAATCACCACCACCCAACATTAAGACTCATCAGTCAGCCAGTAGAGCTATGATTAGACCTCATCAGAAAAGACACGCTTCTTTGTGTGTTTGTGTGTGTGTGTGTGTGTGTGTTTCGGAATATATGTTAGTGTCTGTGCAAGAATGGTGCGAGTTGCAGCGTGTCTGCGCATCAGAGAAGCTTCTCTTTCATGAGTTATCTCGTCTGATCACAGTTTGTCCTGAGATAAGGAGCGCATCTGACTCAGGCTTTTTTTTCTTGTTGTTGTTGTTTTTTGTTTTGGCCTGCCCCAAGGACAGAGCCTTGAGTCTCATTGCTCAATAGTCTTGGAGTATTAAGTCATAAAACATGTTCACAATCAAGGTTAGAGTTTATCGGGGTTTGATTGACAGTAGATAGTCAAGAAGGAAAAACACTGTTACGAAACAGCAAGAGTCAATGCCAAACCTAAAAGTAGAAACTGAGCTTATGGCCATAAGGTCAAAGGTTTGACCTTCAGGGAAAGTCTTAAAGTGGAAATGCGTTCAGTGAATAACCTTTGCTCTTTTTTTAAGAACTTCTTTGAGATGCCTTTAGGCAGAGCACTCAGTTTATCAACTATTCCTTTCTCCTGCTTTTTGCCCAAGAGCAGAAACCTGTAAAACTGGATTGCTACTCGATGGGAATACTACATGACAGAGAACATATTGAAAACATGGGAAGAGTTGCAAAACTCGAGGGAAACACTAAAAGGTCGATGTTAAAACCGTCACCTGTAACTGTGTTGTCGACTCTTGAGTTATCTCTTCCCCTCTTCAGCCTCAGTCCCTCAGGCTGATTTACGATGATGTTGACTGAGTGTGTCCCTGTGGTTTAAAAAACCTTGAGGAATAACTCCTTACCCATGAACACCTTCACCGTGCAAACACACACACACACACACACACACACACACCCACACCCACTTACCTGGATGCCTGTGACTTTTTCTATAATCGGCCAGTAGCAGTTGCTTTGCGGAGCTAAGACAGAACACTGAGCTCGAGGGCAGATTTTTTCTTTCTACGCCATCTGTCACTGTAGCTACTCCACCTGTTTTCTGCACACTGTACAGAGCTGGTATGAAGCTTCCTTCTACTTGAATATTGTCACATTACTCATAGTCATAGTAAGCCATAGTTTGTTGCATTTTTCTGTACAGCAGTCTTGAGAATCTGGTAATGTGATGTAGGACTGCAGTTATTGTCATTATTCATTAATCTAAAGTTTATATCAATTAGTGTGAATCAAATGTTTTATCTGACCATAAATTCAAAAGTTTATCATTTGCGAGTCCATATGACTACAGATGTCTTCTTTCGTCTGCCCAAAGGGAAAACAGTCCGTTTAAAATTTTATAAAACTGATAAAACTATATTATTGTCACCGTGGAAGAGCTAATATGAGAGAATGTTTGGATTTTTTGATTGATTAGTCTAAATAGAAAGGCTTATTGACCGTTTAAATGGTGCTGAATAAATTTATGTGAATTGTGTAATCGTTTCAGCTCCAGTTTGTTATTTAGCCCTTTAGTCTTTGTATAAATAGTTATGTTATCACTCATCACCAAACTACATAAAATGGTATTTACCTTGTTAGATTACTGAGACAAAATTTGACTGTGGATTACAAAGGTTTAAGACGACAGAGTTTGCTAAGCTTATTAATTCACCGTAGATCAAAGCTGGACAGGCTGTCAAAACTCATTGTCCTCTAAATATTTCTCACATTTTACTGTTTCGGGTATCATCCAGTCCTGGGGTTTCCCAAACTTTTCAGCCTGTTCCCCCCAAAATAATTATGCCAGACTGGGGACCCCCATCAGTCCTGGAGGTGACATATAGGGTTGTGCACAGCCATGCACATGCACTATTTGGCCTGCGCGGGCATCAATACAGCACAAAAGAACAACGGCCTAACAGTCATAGTATTATTTTATAGTAATTTAAGAGAGAATATAACCAGAGTTTATGCAGTAATGGGTTAAATATGCAGTTTTAAATTATTTTGAAAATGCCTGTTTTTCGGAAGGCATCTCGCAGCCCCCCCGGGGGTCCTGACTCCCACTTCGGGAACTACTGATCCAGTCCATTTTCCCCTTCCTGCTGGTGACTGTTGTGCAGAGGGCAGCGTTAGTCGAGATACGTATGATATGGGAGTATCCAGGCAGTTTTCAGGATAAGAGGAACCTTGATGTATAATTAGCTAGTCCAAGCCTGTCATTAACAGAAGCCTCTGGATGGCAGCCAGTGCTAATTGTTTATGTGCTGTCAGTCAGGGCTGTTTGTGCTCTGTAGCTTCCGCACGCTTTACTGCCTTGGAAACCTTCTGTTTATGCCGCTTGAAGCCGATCACCTTGTTCTGGGAACAATGGAACATCTGTGTGCCAAGATGAGTGAGTGCTGAAAGAGGAAGAATGATGGAGGGAAGAAAGAGAGAGAGGGATTTATGGAAGGATGTATGGAGAGTCTGTAGGGCCCTTCGCTGCCTCGGGTCGTGCTGTTGTGCTCTGCCATTACAGCTGGGGGACGCCACAGGCTCCACTCACACGCAGTCACAGTCAGATGAGTTTGACCTTCATGCCTTTTAAAACACAGTCATCATGTGTTCCTTCATCTCCGCAGGAAATGCTCTGCAGCGTCGTCAATCATGTCGCATGCGGACTGCATGCCAAACAGAGTCTATAACAGACTCACAGGCTGGATTTAAGTTAAAGAATGCTCAGTTAGGACCTGCTATACTGTATACTGCTGTACTGAAGGCCGCTTTTGAAAATATCAGATGTAGGTCAGATGTTTCTTGTTTTTCTAACACATTTGTCATTTACCCAATAATAAGTGATTGGTTGAACGTCGTTTTACCAGTCAGTGCTGTCATTTCTATAATAACCACTGAGGTTTATTGGAAATCTTTTTCTTTAGTTGTTTTCAGTTCAACAGATAATTCTTACCCCTTAAAATGAAGTAATATTTTATTAACCCTTGTGTCTTTTTAGTGGACATTATTCCTGTCACAAGGACACTAATTCAAATGCAAAGAAACGAAGAACATGTTTATGAATTGTGGCTAATTGTGAAGCTGGTTTTAGTATAACACGTCTTACTCACCTGATATAGACTATTGGTAAAAGTCTGCCATTGGGTGACTATATCAGTCCACATTCCTCTCCCCTTCAGCTACCTGCATTTTAGCATTTTGCAGGTACATTGCTGTTGCATTCTGGGTTTAGCGCCGCTTAAGACGATTTTGGTTGGTTTACAGAAGGACAAACAAGCCAAAGCATTTGTTAAATTACAGTTGATGCAGCCAGATGTTTCTCCTGCACTGACAGAACGATAAGAAGGTAGGGCTGGCTGACAACGCTTTTATTGACATTAAGAATTACCCTTTACTCTTCAGATAAGCACTGACCTGCAGCTGCAGTTGGTCATGATCAAAGAAAGTTTAGATCTTATTGTTGGTTAAGGATCGTTTCTCCAATCCATCTTTGGAAACATGGGGTCTTTTTCGAGCAGCCAAAATGTTGAATCCTCCAATGTTGCTTTATGTGCATTCAGAGCTTATTCACAACAGCCAAAAAATACAACTTTGGCTTATTTAATTTTATATTTAAATGTTTTATTTTAATGTGTGTGATAAGTATCTTCAACACATAGGTGACAGTGTTGTAGAGGGGATTAAACTTATCCTGTTTGTCTTATTATAGCTTCATGAGAAGATGCTTTTTATAGTCCATGTAATGCAACTCCTGAAAGATTAGTAACTCATTCAAACACTTCACCACTCCATTGTTGTAGAAATCCTGCTGGTCAGTCCAACTGAATCCAGATTGGATGATGATGTTGACTCGACATGTAGATCATCTTTTCTTCAGCCCAGCAATTAAGGGGACAATGCAGTCAGTGTCTTTTATCCGCTGATGTCATGAAAGCGTTTTCCTTGTTCCCCTGCTTGTCTAACAGCCCTGCCTGTTTTGTTAGACACGCCTTTATGTGCACAGGGACTATTAAGGGTTTTATGTTTCTCATTTTGAGTTTGTATGTGTGCGCCGTTGTCCTTGAGCCTCTTGGAACACATCAAAAGCCCCGCTACCAAACTTACCAAACTGTGTGCTCAGCAGAAAGAGCTGCATGTGTTTCTGATTCCCTCTTTAGCCCATAAATACCCTGCTCCTCAACAGATTTTGTGTCTGTAGTGGCATGGAAGCACTCGGATGGTTGTTTTTGTGTGTGCGTGTGTTTTCTGTACCCTGAAGAAGATGTTTTAAGTTTTTTTTTTTTTCCCACCCTTTCAAAATGATACTAAAAAGAGTCATACATAACTCACAGTGCAAGCTGCTTACACACACACACATGCAAACATGACAAGTTCCTAAACTCCAATTCCAAACTGAATCCAGCCACATGTAGATAATTACAGTGCAGAATTGGCAAGCTGTCCTTTGTGAATTTGAACACTGATGTTTGAAACAACTTAAGAGGACTTCAGTCACCTTTCAGCGAATAACCTACAGTCTCCTCCTCGTCCTCCAGGTGGCTCCTCTGTCTGGCAGCCTCAACGGGGAGCTCCTCATGTCCTCTGGCCTTGCAACCTCAACCAGTGTCTCCGACCTGCCCCTTCCTCCAAAGCCCCTGGTGCGCAGCAGCCTGTCCGTTTCACCGGCCGACTATCCGGAACGCCCTGAAGTACTGCTGCGGAGGGAGACGAGCTCCTCCACCCTGCCGCTGAAAACAGAGGTGCCCCTTCATCTTTTCAGCACCACCAACCAGCTGCACAAACCGGTGGGAGTGCAGCAGCAGATCCCTACCAAGCTGGCAGCCTTCAGCAGCGGCAAAGGAAAAGGAGGCAAGATCGGCAAAGCCTCACATCGAACTGACAGCACTGGTGAGGGTTTGATAGGAAAATCAGTCCAGTCTCACTATTGAGAAGTTTGGACCATCTTTTATAATGTCACTATTTTTCAAATGAATAGTTTGTAAGTGGGGAAGCACCATCCAAAGCGTGTTTACTGTCACAGGAAGCAGAGAGTGTACACATGGAGAGGGTGGAGTGTGTGACTTTCTGTTGAACTTGATTTATTTCTACCAGCCGGTCCTCTAAACAAGTGCATATTTGGATTGCTTTTGTTTTTCTTTTTTGTTTCAAGTAGCTGTCAACAGGGTTTTAGCTGCTAACTCATACTAACATAAATGTATCATTTAAAAAAAATCCCTCTCTCTTACTCTTCCAGGCAATATATGACATTTTCTGTTGTCGATTTACAAGCCATCTGTGCCTGACATGAACTTGACCTGATCGGCATGATTTAAGTGGTTCGTTAGGATCACATTAGCCGTCTAAATTGCGTCAGCCCTCCGATACATCAAATAGTGGCCTGAGAGAGGCTAGGCTGCTCTAATTTACCAGTGAAATCTAATTTTACTATTAAATCACCTTCTGTCTCTGTTTGTCTTGTTTTCGTTGCTTACTCTTCCTCTCCCTCCTCTGCTCCCCCATCCCCACCTCAACCCCCTCCCTTCTTCCCCTCCCAGCCTCAGTGGATATGAAGCAGATGCTGCCGCTGAAGCTGTCTGCGCGAGACGACAACGCCCTCAAGGCCAAGCGCTCCATCAGCCCCCACCAGCAGCTCCAGCTGTCAGCAGCTCATCAGCCTCACTCCCTGCATCACCACACAGGTACTTTTTTTTTATGTTCACACACAACCCCGGTCATGAGCACGCTCACACACACACATGCTTTGTTCCATCTAGATAAACCTAAACACAATCATCTCATCTGTCTTGGCCAGCTGCATTATTAAACTGGGTTCTCAGACACAAATTAAGACACAGACATTCTTCACCTGGACAAACCCGACTCCACCCAGTCACGCTGCTCTCCAAAGCTTACCTTCATGCCCAGCCGCACCCTGTGTAAACACCTATCAATTTCACATGCTTTCCTGGGATTAATGGCGTGTTGTACTGCTGACACAGACATTTTCACACTGCAATCCTGTGCCCTCACAATTGCCACTGCCAAAAGAACACACTGGCAGGATTTAATGTGATACATTGCAGTCAGCTGAGTAAGCCTAGCTGTATTAAATAATGCTAGTGACTAATCTACCGGCAGGTTTCATGCTATTTTTGGTGTAATCCCTTGTTCTCTGATGGCCTTTCTTCTATGTCTCTGACAGATCAAGTGAGTTCTCCAGACAACGCTGGACTAGACACTCAGTCCACCCCCTCCAACAGCACCTCCCACCCTCCAAATGTTCAGAAGCCACCCATGCCGCCTGCTCAGTCCCATCCTCCGCCCTCCATGCAGCCTCCCACCATCCCTCCCCACTCCCAGAGCGCCGGCTCCCTTCAGTTCCAGACTCATCTGCAGCCCCAGAGCCTCAGTCCGAACACCCAAGCCCAAGTCCAGGCAAATGTTCCTGGCCTCACCCACAGCCACAGCATGCCACCGCCCTACAAGATCAACACAGAAGACCTCAACAAGGAGGACGTCATCTTCTTCTGAAGAATCACGAGATGGTACCAAATCAACCATGTGTCCCATACCAAGGAGCCTCTAATGTCATGCTGATGGTGTATGTAGTGTGGCCAGGTGTGGTGTTTTTGAGTTGGAGGAAGATATTTTAAATATCTTTACAGAGTTGTAGCAGAAAGCAGAGTCATTGTCGTCACTACAGTGGCCCGTGCAGAAAGAAGAAAGAGGACATTTCTGTTTTAACACTGATAACACATCTTTGGTTTTAAGCTGCCCCTGTTTTATTTTGTTTTGTTTTGTTTTGTTTTAATTTAATTTTAGTTACATTTCTTAACTCGAGAACAACAAGCCTAAAGAGGAAACCTTTGCAAAACAAAGGCTTCCTGTAATGTGTATGAAAAGGTTTGAATTAAGTTATACAAATCCAAAGACATAAGTCGCGAGAGCTGAAGGGGGTTTGACTGAAAGGAAAAATGTGAAAGAAAAGAAGTGTGAGGGTGATTTTCAGGAGACTCTGATCCTAACCGTCCTCTGCTACTGGACCTTTACCCACAGGAGATGATTCAACACGAACTCCGAAAGGATCCAACTCGTATTACATGAACACTGCTTGTTGTTTCCTGTGCACAGTGTAAATACTTCATTCCAGACTAATGAATGAACTGTTTTGGACTAAATGTGTATTGCTTGGTTGTACAGTTGTGAAAATAGCAAAGGTACATTTGATGTTTTTTCTTCTTCTACCGGAAATTCTTATCACAGAAGGCTGAATCAGTGCAGTACATTTCTAGTATTGCCTCTCTGCCACTGGTGTGAAAACTGACTTCTGTCAGCAGAATAGAAACAAATGTTTTTTTGTTTTTTTTAAAGCTGTTGAATGATGATGCTTCATTTCAATTAAGGGAGACTTTTTCCAACTTAAAAAAACTAAGAAAAACTTAACAGTGGAAGTTTGTCTCACTCTGGGCTTCGTTTCACAAAAACTGTTCCTTTAAGAGACAAACCTGTGATATTTTTAAAAACTTGAAAATCCCCCGTGCACATCAGTGCTTCCTCTAGGTGCCAGCAGGTGCAGGATGAATCACAATTGACCAAAATTCAAAAAATACCAGCACACACTGGGATAGACTCAATATTTATTACAGATACCATTAGGCTGTGATACATGCATTTCTATCATATACTGTACGGTCCATGACATTTCAGAATGAATGTTGTTTGAAGGGTAAAATGAACTTTTAACTGCTATGGCAGAGAAAAGAAATTTTGACAAGAAAGGTTTATGTTACAGAGAGATACTAGACCTAGCCGAGTGAGCAGTTTGGTGGTGTGTGTGGGTGTGTGTCCTCAGTTGTCTTAATCATGCCCATTCACCCACACAAACCCCCACCGCCCTCATCCAGTCCAGCCAATGAATAAAATGAGTCTGAAGTCAGTTTGACGAGGGCCTACGAATTTCAGTGTCTCTCCCTTCCTGGCAGCTAAAGTAAAACTACACGTGGCACATTCGCAACACTTAGGAGAGAACATAAGTAATAATTACAACATTAAAAACAGGAGTTAATAAGCACTAAATCTAGTGAAATCCATCATCATACTAGAAGAAAATGTAACTTTTTGATTTTGCACTAGTTGATCCAATGGCATTAAAGCCTTTATGTGTCATTACCAAACATAGACAGTTAATATTTTACAAAAATAGGCCTAAATATGTAAAAAGGAGCCCAGTGTAAAAACTATTCTGTATGTCTCAAATTAGTCAGTCTGCAATGACCTTACTTCTGTGGTGCATTATATTACTCAATACTCATTCTGCCTCCTGAACCACTCATATACAGTATAGACATATTGTGAGTCTCCCACAGACTCACAGGACAAGCATAGCTAGATGTGTGCAGAATTTTCGAAGCAATGTTAAGCTTATGGATGTCAGTTTGGTCCGAATTTTATTTTATTTTATTTTATTTTATTTTTTTCCGTCAGGAAACGAAAGGTTCGTGTGATTAACAAGTCGTGTTTGTGAAAGCTTGCGCCACTGAACTGTATTTTGCTGCCCTGACATTTTTCAGGATGGATTCAGCTAAGCTGTATATCTTTGAGAATATATGAAGATGTCAGTTATGATTGAGCCCCTGAGATCTCATTGACGGCGTGTTGTATTGATTGCAGATGACATTTCATTAGCTGGGTCTTAAATCTCGTGCCTGGCAGAAAAGCAGTACTGTGACAGGTGGTTCGGCAGCAGAAAACAACAATCAGCTGCTATCTAACATTTCAGTCTCTTTCTTCACAGAAGAAATACGGAGGTTACCATCTCATTTTCTCTCTCTGTATGGACATGAGAACCCTTTAAATCAGGAGGTAGCTGACACATTAATTTGAAGCGTCTCTGGAGGGAAAAGTGTCACTGGTTTTTTGTTTTTCTCCAAATAAGCTTGTCTCTGAAGCTGTTAATCACTAGCTGGAGTTTGAGCAGATTTTCTGAGTGTTGTTTTGTATATTATGTATATTGTTGTACATACTCTGTGATATCTTCTACACCGGCTGCCCTATTTGTTCTTGTCTTAAGAACAGAGATATTTGACATGAATCAAGATGCAAAAGTTGGCCAAAAGACTCTGTGCGTGTGTGTTTATACACTTAAAATACACACTTGGATGTGTATGACAATATGGTACGCTGTGCCTGGACAGTTTTTTTTGGCAGTTTAATGAAGCCGCAAGCAGTCATTGCTGTCGTTTAAAATGAGCTGAAAATGAAGGTGTGAATATTTAATCTCCTGCTTTGTGTTGATGTTGTAGCATTGAAGTCGAGCTGCACTGTCTGTCGTCTTTCTCCAGCGATTCATGCGCGACGTCTCACCAAGAGTATGTAGCAGTCGTGAGAACTAAATCATCAGCTCAGTTTCAGTCGGTTACACCAAAGACGCATTCGGCTGACTGGGTTCCTGTTTGTGCTCTTATATGAAGGATAAATGACGCCGCGCTGGTTGTGTGGTCGTCCACAAAGTGTTATCACTTGTAAAAACATCCTCCAGGGAGTGTCCGTGAGAAGTGTGATTACAGCACGTTGTAGTCCAGTTCATATCCTGCCTCAAGTTGGATTTTGGGGGGGGATTTAAAGTTTGGGGGGTTTTTTTGCCTTCTCATGTGCAAATCACAAACATCTCTTTATACAAAGAGAATCATTGTGAAACCAGAGAGTACGCGCACACAAATCAAATAGGGGGCGGAAGTTCCCTAGTGTTATGGTTTACTGTGGCGCAGCCCATCTGTAGGATCATTTTTCATTATGAGGAGATTGTATTTATGTACATTATCTCTTCAACACAACAATGGAATATCAGTGTGCATGTGAACATGTTTGGTTTTCAGTGGGTGGAACCCTATAAAAACTTTAACTTGAGGGAAACAAGCCTAACTCAAGGTTCACGTTAAGCCCCCAGAGCTTTCAACCACATCCTCACAGGATTCATCAGCGTCATTTCGCCGATGCTTTACTTGAATCCAAGTCCCGATGATGAAATTAAATCATAGCAGCTAATGATTTCCCATGTCATGACAAGTGAGCAAACTTCATCTGCATTGATGAAGACCATGTGATGCTGTTGAAGGCTTCAGAAAAGTGGAGCTTGAGGTGGGATTGTTTTTGTCAAAGTACTTTTTCCCAAGGTTACGAATGACCTTTCATGCTTGACTTTCCGAGAGATTTCCTTGTCTTTTCATTTTTCTGTTTCTCCAAACGTCTCCTTTAAAGAGATGCAAGGCAACAGGAAATCTGGTGTAAGAGCACTTTAGTTCTGCTCCAGGTACGAGACTTTCAGTAAACCTCAAAGGAAGAGGTGGACGCTGCCTGTCGGTTCCTCAGTTTGGATCAACTCATAAGTCTTAAATGTTCTATCGCTGTACTGAAATGCTTAACCTCTTTGCTGTGTTGTAAAACTACGAAGCGAGTAAGTCACATCACTGGGTGTGTATCTGTGTGCGTGTGTGTGTGTGTGTGTACGCTTGCCACCGAAACAGAAGCAGCAGAAACATTTCAAAACAGCTCATTTCCAGTCTTTTTTTCAATACACACACACTCATACACACATGTTGGACCTGTAATGTGTAAATAATCATGGACTTATTTTATTTCCTCGGCCAATTTTACACTAGTCACTTTGGATAGTAGCATACTTGAAGGGGAAAATGAATGTTTATAATGCTTATTATTATTGTCTGTGAACTTTTATTTACCAAGAGCTGTCTAATGACGTTTGTAGCACACAGCAAAACTGATTTTTGTACCGTTTTATTTTATTCACTGCGAGACATTAGAACGACCTGTGGACACAAAGTGCTGCCTTAGAGAGAGTTTAGTAATAAAGTCTTAAGATGATTGTTGTCTGTGTATTTATTGTCTTTTGAGTCTTAAAATGTAATCCGAGGAACAGAAATTTTTTTTGGGTTTGCTGCATATTTAGAGCCATAAATCTTTCCCATTCAAGTAATTTGTATTTACAAGGATTTGTTCTCTTCCCCCCCCACCTCTCAGAAACTGCCATCTGCGTGTGTAACATGTAATTCTGCCCTGAGTGTTTAGATTTCTATTCACTGCTTGTCAAAATAATCCTGACCACCCAATTAGCCAGCACCCTCGCCCTCCTCATTGTCTAGGAGGTGCAGTAACAGTGTTATTGAACCTGTGTTTGAATGTCTTAATAACAGTCTACTCACAGGCAGCCTCTATTTTCAGGTGCTGTGGTTGTGGCTGTTGAATCCCTCAGTAGACCTGGCCGAGAGCAGAGCTGTCTGCTCCTGTTTGATTGTCATTCTGCCTGGGAAGACGCTACAGCAGCGGCTAGTTTTTATTGTCTGCTGTCATTAGTGGCTTTCCTCTGTCTCCTCTCAACAATTATTTTTCCAGGCTGCTTCCACTTTGGAGGGAAGCTGCATTTTACTCCGTCTTTGTTTCGGTCTCGCCTCTTCCTCTGCTCTGCCCATTTCATGTGTCCCTGACTGTCTCCTCTCGTCTCATCCAGCGTCTCCAGTCCAGCTCAGCTCGACTGCCTCAACGCTCGGAGGCATTTTATGTAATGCAATTTGCAGGAAGTCGGAAATCTTGGCTGTGGAAGTTCAGTGCCAGCATAACAAACCCAAAGTAAAACAAATAGATGCTCTACTGAGACAGACGAACCTCCGTGAAGGCATAAACCGCTGAGACAAATCTATGTTTGATAGACTCTGTGTCAGCACATGGTTTTTTATTTCTTTTTGCTCTTCTGTTCAGATCTAACAGCTTCTCTGCCCTTCAGGGTTGGAAGAGTTCAGCTGGACTGCAGAGCGTCGCCACAATTCAAATAAGGGGTTCTCAACCTTTTTAACTTGTGACATCTGATAATGGAGCAGTGTCTTCTTGCAAACACCAGCTGCATTTGTCGTAAAATTTGTTTTTCTTTCCTCTGTCTTATTTGAGTTACTACAAGTGGTCTGACTATTATAAAAAATAGGTTTTTCTTTGTTTGAATTTGCAGTCAGTTGCGAGGAGAGACTAAGGGAGAGGTGCTTATAGCAAAATGCTAATGACAGCGTGCTAACATGCTCATAATAGTGATGTTAATATTGACAATATTTAGTAGGTTTAATTAGATATAAAATGGTTTAATGTTTACCATCCTCACCGTCTTTGTTTAGTGTGTTTACTCGGAAACAATTAGCGCTTCACTCAAAGTTTAGTTTAGGCTGAATATTGAGACAGAAGGAACAAAAGTTTTTGACTAATTAAATTTTAAGCGGATGAAAGTGGAAGATGAAAAGTCCAGGGATTGCCATTTTATTACAATACATCCTAATGATAAATGAATGTGATCAATAATAAATACGTGTACCGAGTTTTATGTTGTTGAGATTCAGCCTTTGGTAGCTCTGAATGTCTGTTACAGCATTTTAAGAGTTGTTGTGATATTACCATCTGGACCAATATGTTGGACCAACTGCACAACACTCCCATAGACCCATGCTTGCATGACTAATAAAGAAGAAATGACAGAAATGTTTTTATAAATAACATGATTTTGTGCAGAAGAGATGTTGTTTTCTGCTATGCTTTCCCTTTAATCATTTGCAACCCCTCTGTTATATCTTGGAAAACCATGTGGGGGTTCTGACCTCCAGGATGGGAACCACTGCAACATACATCTGCAGTGTGTTTAATCCAGATTACATCCTCCTGAACCGTCATCTTGCTGTTTTTGCAGCGATGTTATGAAGGAATGTGCTTCATGGCAGCTTACCTAAGTGTTGTTTCTTTGCTCATGGCCGACACAAAGATCTCTTTGTTGAAAATACACAAAGTGGACTCTGTCTGTTTTCCTCGCTGACACCCAAGGTGATTACGGGGAGATAGAAAGAAACATCTTTCAGCCAAGGCTGCTTCAAACTTTGCTTACGTAACGTCCTTGGCAGGCTGTGCAATTTTTTCTCAAAAGGAGAAGTTTGTTCAAGATAAGGTGTTTTAAAATTTTCAGGTAGTAACTGTTATCAGTGATGGATAAAGAGTAGGACAGTAAATGTTTGTGGCCTGTGTGTAGTTACATATTTACAGAGGGTCTCCGTAGACATTGTGTCTCATGTGTTGTAAAGTGTAATATATAAACTTGGACTGGTTTCATACTATCTGTTATACAGTTTGCTTCAGATGAATGAAAGTCATTGTTCCTCCAACCTGTTTATCTGATCTTCTATCTTGTATCAACAAAGTCCCTTTGCGGGGGCAACGGTGAAAGGGCCTCCTCACAGAAAGGTTATGCCAGGTAGAAATCGGATCAGGTGGAGGCCTATTGTTCTGCCAGAGGAGACGTCTCAGGTGAATTGAAAGGGGGAGATGGATTATAAAGGAAGTGTGCTCTGTGCTGACTCGCCCTTTGTGCTCATAGCATTTGCATTTTGCAGTCAGCTGGAGCCTTGTGACTATCTGGTCATTCCGGTTTTATTCCCATGGGTCTGAGTGCTGATTAAACTGCATTAGGAAGTAATGAATGGCACCATTGTAATAGATCAGCCTGTTCTAGAGAAGAGTAAACACATTCGATTCTCATGTAGTGAAGCTCGTTGTGAGTTGCATGGAAATTATTGCTTGATTATAAACAATGTTTAGTCTGTAGGAATAGCTTTAAGAGATAAACTTATTTGCTTTCTCTAATAGATTCCACTCAACTATCTGAAGCCCGAGCTAGCTTTCTGAAGCCAAAATGCAGTGACTACATATTTGGTTATAACTAAGTTAAGATTGGAACCCATTTTTGGCGTCTTTTTAACCATACAAGACATCAACAAACCACAGAAATGTTGAATTTCCATGAACAGCATGTCAGATTTTGCTGACTATAAAATTGAGCTAAAAACCAAGCTGGATCACAGTAACCGCACTTTGTCATAGAGCAACAGCTAACAAGACAACACAGCTGAACAGCACTAGCATTGTATGTATAACCCAAGGCACTAAGTGAAGTGAAAGCTAACTCTGGTGTATCAGTAGACTGTATAGCTGAAGTTGACGTTTACACCGGCTACTTATTTAACTGTCAAAATTAAACTTGCCCCGACAAATCTGCTGAATTCCTGCCAACGACTAGCTTAGCAAAATGGAAATTACGATCTCAGCCTGTCTTTCCTTCTTTCTTTTTTTTGAAAAGTTCATACAGATTTATTGATTTTGATAGAAAGTAGGCCCAGTATGGGTTATACACCTAGCGAAACAGAT
>JAPZDX010000020.1:15975876-15988368 GCA_029783625.1 Naso annulatus | reverse complement strand
TATTACTCGAGTGTTTCATTCTAGTGTTATGATGATACCGAGGTTTCCATACCAACACTGAAAACTCTGCTTTTGATATAAAGCATTACTTTGAAATTTTTTTATTGCAGTAGTTTTGCATTTTCAGGTAATTTGCTTTCACGCTGGGAGTCAGATTAAGAAGGTAAGAACCATTAAATATTGCAATATCTATATTTTGGCAAGTGAATTACACTTAAAAAACATGTGTGGGGGCGCTGGAGACAAGTCTGTAAATTTAATTGTTCAAAAGAATGCAGGAAGAGCAAATACACTTATTGAATTTTGCCGTTTTGTGGCAGGCAGCAACCGGGACTAAGGTGCTTTGCCAACACTTACCACGACAAAACATGATTTTATGGGAGCTGTTTTATTTACAAGATGCAATCATATGTGTACTTTTAAAACAAGATGAATGTGTCCTTGTTTTTAACTTCATCATAATAATCATCAATACCAGTTTTCAGAAACACTTTTAGCTTAGCTTAACACAAAGACTTGGAATAGTGGAACACATTTTGCTAAGCTCAGTTTAAAATGTAACAAAATCTGCCAACCAGCTACTCAAGACGGCAAACTGAGGTATTTGCCGAAATGCTGAAATGTTTCATTAAGTTTAAAGAAAGAAGCCACAGTTCTGTATGTATAAGTGATTTACAAGCACAACCATCACCTAACTGATCTCGGCATCTCAGGAAAAGCAAACACGGTTACAAATCTGACCAGACATTCTGTGTCAGCCTTCGGTATTCGACTCTGTGCCGCAGGATATGTGCTACAACATTTCAGCTGCTGTGAAAAGGCACTCGAGTTCGATTCCCGTCCCTGAAACCAAACAGTAACATTTACTGCAAACACAAACTCAGCTCAACCTTCCTGATCAAAGCCCAAGTCAAGCAACAGTAGCAGCACTCACTGTATCACATGAAACTGCAGGCCTCATGGAAGTTTCCATGGCTGCTCTGTGTGTGTACATATGCAAAGGTCACTGCCAGCACATTTTTAAGTTCTGCTGCTGCCGGTCTAATCTCTCTCAAGTGCAGAAGATGAAGAGCATGACTCTGACGCCACAAAAGCGCTGTCGCTCCGCTGAGCTACAAATATGATAATATCACAGTTTCACAAGAGTTGCAGCTTTATATTTAGCCGTCTATCATCTAAGCGCTGCAGAGAGAGAGAGAAATTTTACATGCTGCATTCATGTATACACGCGACCAGCATGAACTCAGGAGGTGAAGCAGGAGCACGGCGTAACAGAGGTTGGACTGAAACGTCAAAATGTATCCCATAGAGGTGCACCCGCAGAGGTTATGTGTCTGTCATAATCAGCACATCCATCAAAAAACATCTTGCCTGTCTCACATTATCAAGGGTCCTGCTGTCACCAGAAATGACCTCCAGACCATCTCACATTCCTGTTATTATTACCTGTCAAGTCAAGCTCAAATATACATAAAAACCGAGCTGCAGCAGCCACAATTTTCTCTTTTTGTCCAAACCGCCATTTTTTATACGGCAAACTTGTCTGCACGCACTCTTGCTGCACAAAACAACAACAACAACAACAACAAAGTGACCTTCAAAAATCTGTTCCATCTGCCCACAGGGAGTAAGACGTCTTGAGTGTGGGACGTCAACAGGTGGTGGGGTTAATAACTGTAACCCAGAAAGTACCCAGATGCCCCGTGTGCCTCTCAGGTCTGCAGTAACCACAGAGAGCTGCTGTGAGGGATGATGGGCGCCCGTGTGTCCTTCAGCAGACCAAGCAGATGGGCTGGAGCTATATGGAGTGATTGGATTTGGCACTCTGAGGTTTAACCTGTCTCAGTCTGTCTCCTGCCATCACTTATCTTTCTTCTCCACGAGGGAACGGTGGTCATAACCGTCCACGTCTCATGTTTTCCTCTGATTCTAAAAATTATACTCTGTATATTTGAGGGAGCACACGCACCACGAGACCAGGTCGCATCTATCAAACGAACGACACCTGCATCATGACATTCATCTCCATTTGTTGTTAGCTTTATGGCACCTTGGACTCCATCTGCATCTTTCAGGAGGCATAATTACACAAATGCTGAGTCCTCTTTCTTTATCTGTCCCTCGTGTCCAATGAGGCCTGTGCCATGTTTACTAATGACCACAAAGAATTTCACTGTATTGACCAAGCTATGAATCACAGGCGCTTCATTTGCATGAGTTTGCATTGTTTTCAGGGACGGATAAAGGACTCGAGGGTAAGCTCAGGGACACAAGTATCTTGGTACAGCTGCAAAGTAAATTGAGGCACGTCTTGATGAATCCTCACAGAAACTCCTGGAACAAAAAGAGCGCCTCTGTGACTGAATGCGCACCACTTCGGTGCCACTTCAGAGGCGCAAATATTACGTAATTCGGATTAATTACAAGGCAGACACACTCGGTCCCATCCCAGCTGGCTCTCTGAAGAGGCCCCTGTAACTGTATGACAGCTCGTCCCTTTTTAAGGGCGTAATCAAATTAGTCTGGGTGATTATTCAGCCATTTTAGGCATCTTTTCCCTTTTCCTTTTTGTTACTTGCAGCGTGGAGAAAAGACCAATAAAAACTCCATTAGGTTTATGCAAATTTAAGCCGCTGTGCTGAGGACTGTAATGTGGCAAATTGATTACTCGAGGGACTGAAGACGGAGTGTGTGTGTGCACGTGCTTACTCTAAGTGTATCTGTGTATGTGTGTGTTTGTGTCTGGGGGGCTGTGGGAGGGGATGTTGTACACAGATGCCACAATAAAAGCCTCATTCAGCTTGTGTTCCTGGTGGCCCTCACAGTGAGGCATTAATAAAACATTAGTATTGAGTGACTGGGGCCTCTGCACTCCTCCTCCCTGATCCCACCGTGACCTTTTATTTTATAGCAGCTGTCTGGGGATGCAGAGGGCCCGCCGAGGACTCCCTCTGTGGCCCCTGACCCCTCCAGGTGTACCCTGCCACATAGAGCCGGGCCCACCTCGAAAGAGCTTCAGTTGAAGCCGTTAAAAAAAAAAACAAAGAATGCTG
Organism: Naso annulatus; assembly: GCA_029783625.1. Classification (NCBI taxonomy): domain Eukaryota; kingdom Metazoa; phylum Chordata; class Actinopteri; order Acanthuriformes; family Acanthuridae; genus Naso; species Naso annulatus. The sequence goes on along the minus strand of JAPZDX010000020.1, from coordinate 15,985,315 downwards.
CTTATGTCTGTGATTTTTTTTTGAAGCGGATAGGGTGATGAGGAGGGAGGGATGGCGGGGGGGGAGGGGGGGGCAACAAGGGCTCGAGCCTAGTTAACAGTCATCTCCGGGGCTGTAACAGTTCAGTGGTTTGAAGGAGGGAGAGAGAGAGAGACGGCACTGAACTCCGCGCCGAGATCTCTGGTTACATCCTGTCTGTCTGTAGCCTGGCACCAGAAACTGACTGGATTACACCGTGATGCTATCCTGCTTACTATCTCCAAAACACACACTGGATATACAATTTAAAGCTTAACTGCCAACTGTAAAGACTGTACGTGGAGCTGCCATTATATTACAATTAAATCTGAATTTAGGTCTTCCTGCATTTAACCTAAAGAAGTTATTTACTTCCCCGGCCTGGATCATGCTAAACAAAAACCACGATGCTTTAAGATTTACAAATACTTTTCCATCAACAGTGGGTTCTGGCTTGGCCCCGGAGTCTGTGGTCAGTCGCATGTGGTGGAAGTGCAGCAAGGCTACAAAACTACAGTAGGTGGTGACAAAAAGAGCAAAGAAGCCGGTAATCCCAACCAGGCCACGCAGACTGTGAGGTCCGGAGCTCAAGACAACATTAACAAATCTTCGCTAATAGGAACGCAGGCCACGCCTTCATTCCTCCCAAATTAGAGTAAGGATGGTTGGCTTTTTAAAGGACAGGCAATGCCAGCAATGTGACTGCCCGTGTGTGTGTGTGTGTGTGTGAGAGTGTGAGACAGAGTAGTACTACAAGTGGTTTCACATGTGTTTAAAAACTCACAATACTACTAGTAAATACTTGAAAAGCTGACTGGTGGTTAACTGCACATTTTGGGCTTCAAAGGTACACACACACACACATACACACACACGTACACACAAAATTATTTTTCTCCCTGACCCTGACTGAAAGTTGACGACCTCGGGGAGCAAAGTATTTTTAGGCAGGCGTTAGTCTCGGCTGCCAAACGGCGCAAAATATAGCTTTGCTTCTCCTGGTCTTACTCGCTTTCTACTTCAACTCCTCCTCTTCGTATGTGTATGTGTATGTGTATATGTATGTGTGTATGTGTGACTTCGATGCTCCCTAAAGGTTTTGCCTTTTAAATTCTCCTCTCGAGCCGACCAGTGTCAGGGTAGGACGCCTGCTTAACAAGCTGGAAACGTGAGCTCGTTCCACATCTGTTGTAATTAAACACAAAGGCGTCGGCAGTGGGATGCTAGCTACCCCAGCTGAAAGAATTCCTAAGGATGCGGCACCTTGATCTCTCATAGCCAGTCCCTCTGTCTCCATCTGGGCCCAGAAAACCTCGGCTACCATGGAGACAGCGGTCCGCACCAGAAGCCTCATAATGCTAAGCCCCCAGCTCCATTATATCCAGCTGTTTACTGTAGACACGAGTCACACATAAGCCTTCAGCTTCTCACTTGCTTCCGCTCGGCTTTTACTTTTAGAGTTTTTGGCAGCACAAAAGGAGCTTGTTTGGAATCACTTTGTATGTATTCCTGAAAGAAAAACGGCAGTTGTTTGCAGTTTTCGAGAAGTATGATTTAACCAAACTTCAAGCACAGGAACTGAGCAATCTGCCACACTCAAAATAACTATGGAGCAACAAAGAAAGACATGCTGTTTATTTCAGTGCTTTGGTATTTTTTGCTCCCATTAGTGACACTGGTGGAAAGATTTTTCTAAATACTGACTAAAAACACTTTAAATTCGGGCACTGATATAGATGCAAACAACAGACTTTGCAGTTATTTTGGGGACAGATGTGTATTTGCTTTCTTAGAGGCAGCCAGAAGACTGTTAGCTTAGCTTACCATAAAGACTGCAAACAACTAGACTGGTGGTTTTGCTTCCCTCAGACGGAGTACGGCTAACTGTTTCTTGAGCTAGAAAATGAATATGTGAAAATAGGGGATCTTTTGTTTGAAGTGTGGGTACTTGATGACAGACTAGAGAGTTGTGTCAGAGGTCAGTAAATGACAAAAACAAAATTTTAACACTACATCAAAAATTAAACCACAAAAAAAAACAGCAGTCTGTCGGCAGAGTCTGGGCTTTTTCAAATGCAAATTAAGCGACTACTGCAGCGATGACCAGCATCCTATCGACTGCATCAGAGCTGAAACAACATGTATACCTTTAAAATATCACCGTATATTTCCTCATCTTGTTTCATTTCCTCCTTCCCCCTCTGCAAAAAACTGAAAACACCTCAGGGAAATGTATCATCTCTTGTCTCACACAAAAAACTGTGAAAACTGCCACCTGTCGTTCCTTCAGGCAGACTTGGCCCGGCAATTCTCCACCGATATGGTAAGTTACATTTCACTCAATCATATTTTCATACCGTCAAGACGGATCCTTCTTCCTGCTAACTCCCCTGATAAGAGTGCCGATCTGGTGTTTCCACTTTGAGCAGAGTGCCCTGATTTCGGTCAGCACGTTTAGCGCCGCAGGGAAAAAGGTTTTAAATGATCTTTTTTACCACGTGGAACATTTCGAGAGAGGTGCTATAATGACAATGTATTGTCTCTACAAAGTGTGCAGAGGATTTCTGGTTAAAATTTAGAATCTTCAATTATATTAAAAGCATCCCACACATATGCTGATAAAAAGGAATGTTTCAGCTCTTATTTAAAGATCACCAACAGCTCCTTGCGCTCCTCTGGCTCCAAGCCCTCCACATGTTAAACACCATGTGTCACATCACCTTTTACAACTTACAACTGTTCTGAGGTACTGACTCATAGCAGGCAGTCAGTTAGCACCCTGGGCCGTCCTACAGAGCACCCTGTCCGCTTGCCTTCCCGGTGCTACAAGCACAGACCTGATCCCTGCCTCTCTACCTCGCTCCTGTCAGTGACAGAGGTCTAGTGTTGCAGCTTTCGCTCTGTAATTACAGGCACCGCTGACATTCCTTCTGCTCTCTAAACCAGGACTTCACTATGTTTATCCAACACCCAGCGGTCACAGCAGCTAGATAATGTGTAACTGTAACCACTAGCAACCCTGAAAACAGCGAGGGGTCTTTAAACTGGCCTCATCCGGTTCAGGCTGACATTAACCTGATAAAAACAATGTTGCTTGATTTATTTGAGATAGTTTCGCTTCCACAAAGAGAGTTTAGACATATTATTTGACTAACAAAAGACTCTAGGAATAACTCATATAATTGACATCCTCTTTGTTTGACATATAATTGACATCCTGTTTGTTTGTGTCACTAAAAAGGAAATTACAGTTACTCACCGTAGAAACTTCACTGGTCAGTGCGTCTCTTTCTATGCTGAGAGGTACTTCCATGTGCTGACGAAGGCAGTGGGAATGAGGGAGTAGGGCACACTGGTCACGCTGTCCCAAGAGTCTGACGATGGATCGTAACAGTCTAGCGTTTTGCACCTCTGAGCCCCAAAGTAACCTCCAACCACATACAGTCTGTTTCCTGACGCCACCGCATGGCAGCTGATCCGTTTGGCTGTCACGTCGCCAAACTTAGACCACTGGTACGTCTCGCTGTTGAACCGGTAAGCAGAGCTGGCGGAGAACTAAGTGTCACCTCCGATCACCACGACATGGTTGCCGACCACAGCCGCTGCAGTGTAGCGCCAAAGCTGCGGACAAGCGGCCGGCACGGACCACCGGTTCTGGCAAGGGTCAAAGCACTGCACTTTGGGGTATTTGTCTCTGTTTACACTGGTGCCCCCAAAGGCAAAGAGTTTGTTTTTGGCTCCCACGACAGCAGCGTTGCTCACACCTTCTCTGAGCGGAGCCACCAGCGTCCATTTGTTGGTCTGAGGGTCGTACTGTTCAACCTGTTTGAGAGACACAGATGGAGATGCAGGGAAGGATCCGGCAAGGGAAGTGTGTCCTCCCACAACGTACAGTATGTGGTCAAGTTCTGCAGAGCCATGCCCGAATCTGGCAACCAACATAGGCGCAGCTTTGGACCACTCGTCGTGTAATGTGTCGTAGACCCAGACGTCTTTGGAGGCCCCGTTTTCAGATCCACGCCCTCCCGTCACATAAACCTGAGACAATGGAGAGAAATCACAGTTAGAGTACATCTACCAATAAAAAGCATTCTTTAAAAGGATAGATCAGATACTGTACATACCTTGCAACCTATAGCACAGGCGCTGCATTCTTTCCTGGGGCTGGGGATGTCTGTTTTGGGGGTGATCTCCTTGGTCTTGTTGTCGATCATGTAGACTTTATCACACATGAATGTCTGTCCTCCCAGCAGGAGCAGGGCCTGGCTAACTTTCCTCGGCCGGGCGCAGAACCCTGTTACAATTCCGTCATTCTGGAGGATCCTCATTTTGCACCGTACGGCGTCTTCAACGATCTCCCGACCCACCTTGTGGCACATCACCAGCTCCTCTGAAGCAACGTTCTTCAGCAGGTATGTTTCAGGGAGCAGTGCCAGGCGGACACAACGCAGCAGCTCGGGCAGCTCGCTGTGCCTGCGCTCCATGTCGGCCTTTACCCAGTCAATAACCGCCTCGTACACGAGACTTTCATCCTCCACCTCCAGTTCCTCGCTGAGGATCAGCTCCTGGACTTTGTCCCTGGGCAGGCTAAGAAAGTCCTCTGTCTTGAAGAGAGTAGCAAAGTTTGCCAGGCACATCCTCCACGACAGCTCGTACAGTCTCTGGCACTGGTGGGCGTCTGACAGCAGCATCATCCCCAGACAGTTCGACTGGTGGAGGTTCTTTTCTAGAAACTCCGCCGCTGCGTCCCTGATGTCGTGGAACTGAAGCATGTCACCAGCCTCCAGGAGTGACTCCGCATTTTCCTCATTGATGATGATTCGGGCCGAGTATGCGTAGTCAAGCAAGAGCTCCAGCACCTCCGGATGGAGAGAGTCGTGGAAGTTGACGTCAGCATCCCGACTCTCCCTGAGCCCGCCGCTGAACATGGCCTCAAAATATCGGCTGCAGGAGGCCAGGACGGCCCTGTGGCAGGGGAAGGATCGATTTCCAGCCTTCAGGACAACATCTGTGAATACTTTTCGTTTGCGTAACAGGTTGAGCTGTGTCAACAGGCTGTCCGCGTGGGATGTCTTGTGGAAGAGTTGAATATTCATGGAGCCAGAGCTTGACCGGGACTTTCTGTTTTCGTGGTTACTGACAGACATCTTGCCTCGGACCTGAAGAAGGGAACAGAGGAGAGCAAAATATGAGAACACACTGAATGAGTCCTTTACATCTGCTGAATTCAACTGCTGCTGACAAGCTGATGGACTTTCAGGTCATTCACCTTTCTTTTGATGTGAGCACCACCATAAACACTCAGTAAACACTCCCATTAATGTTTAAGCAAAACTCAGTGTCAACAGTTCAGGATAAGATATAAAAAAACCCACATATCAGTCTGCCAGGGCACATCGGAAATGAACTTCGGACTTTCGAGATGAAAGGATATCAGATTAGGAGCACACCCAGAGGAAACCAGTCTGTGTACACCGTGTGACACATCAATTTACACTGGAGAACATTCCCCAGAATCAAGACTCAAAATGTGTGACGACAAAAGAGCTACCCTGGCCTTTAAAATAAAGAAACACCACCTGGGTGTGCTGTCCTATATCACATATTTCCAGCCCCTGTAAACATTTCAGGGCTGTGAGTCACCAACAACTACAGCCAAAGCTATGAGCTTCCTGCCAGCTTGTTCTGCTCCTCAGCAGGCTTACATTCAAGAGGATGCCAAAGGAAAAGCTTTCAAGCCCACATTAGATGTAACACCTCAAACCAGCTCCTTAAGGATCAAATTATGTAACCACTGTGCAACAGATGAAAACGCAATTTATCTTCTGGATCATCTGTGGTGGATTCACTGCTCTGCAGCCGCCGCATACTGAAATGGACACGCTTAATTTCAAAATAAGATAAGCTTTATTAATTTATAATGAATATGATTATGTAATAACATGATATCCTTTATCATGTTCATTTCAATTTTGAAAATAACAGTCATTAAGATTGCACGGCACTGTGGGTATAGAGAGGCTGTCCGCAACTTAAAAACGACCAAATAAATAACTTACGCTTTAAAGCCTCCATTGTTTCAACGCAGATAAATTTAAGTCTGCTATTCAATCCCTCTGAAAGGGGGACGGTGGACTTCCGTGGAGGGACTCAGCGTGAAATCCAATTCGTTTTGTGCCGTAAATGTGAAACTACGGTCAGCACTTCAGCATGCGCTCAACTTTCCTCCCAAGTTAGCAGCAGCAGCCTGCAAACATCCAGCCTGCTACAGCCGCACAACATCAAAGGACCCCGCGTTACAGCCTGGAACTGAACTCCTCACATTTCGGAAGTTGTGGAAACGTCAAACAAGCACGCATCTTGGTGATCGATACTTCAGGGCGGATTAGATTAGGCGTCTAATGCTTACCTTGATAGGCACAAAGCTGATCCGGATTCCTTTATCTCGGCTACAACTTGTTCCGTCGCTGATCTGTTTGAAGTTGTGGCACGATTTAAACAAATCCGCTTTCCAACGTCGACGCTGTATCGACTCCTAAACTGTTGGGAAGTAGTTCAGCCATTTGTCTGCGACGCGAGTTTAGAGTTTAAAGGCGTAAAAAAAATGCTTTCTAACGTTAGTAGCTCCGTTTTTTTGTTCTCGGGAAGCCACGCAGCCTGCGGGAGAGCAACGAGAGGATCGGAGAGAAAGAGCGGAGGCAGCCGGAGTGTTCAAACTGACTCCTCCCACTCCTCCTGCTGTTGTCCAATGGGCTAAAACTGTCCAGCAAAAGCCTTTCTTTATTCTCCATCCAACTTCAGGGTGAGCGCACATCGTCTTTGTAAGGTGTCAACACGGTTTGGAAGGTTACTTTGGAGATGTAATAGGTTACAGATTACTATCAATTAATCAATCAAAACTTTATTACAGACTCAGGGTCCAAGCTAAAAGACAACAACAAAACAAATAAAACTAGAATAATAAAAACTATACCCTTAAAATAAAGTACTAATTACCCTATTTAAAATGCAAGAAGTAATGTAACTATTTCAATTACTTTATCAAAGCAATGTAACTTATTGCATTTGATTTCTTTTCTAAATAACTAATCAGTGTTTTCAACTGTTAACCATTTTCAAATGTTTAAACCAGGTAATGGCAGACGTGGGGTGCTGCACACTCAAACAAGATAGTCAATCAAAAGCATCAGAATATCAAACTTAACTAAACAGCCTGAAATGGCAAAAGAAGGCGTTGTGCACATCAAAAACATGCAAAGCAACAAAATGAATATTATTCAACATACAGCCTAAGCTTTTTACAGAACACATTCAGGTGTAATCCCTCTTGTAACCAGCAGGGCCCAACCAATATGGGATTTTTGGGACAGATGCCAAAGCCAATATTAAGGAGTAAGAAAATTCCGATGTCCGATATATTGGCCGATATTCTGTGAGTAATATTTTGAATGTGGTTATCAAGGACATGTAACAAAGATACGTTATGGAGGCAGGAAATCCAGCAAACTGTTTTCTAAACATCAGCGTAGTGACCAGTAAACACTTCACTTATCAAATAATGGATCGCCCTCTGCTGGACAAACTACATGATTTCACCATTTTAAATCACTAGTTCAAGCTTTTTCTCCAGCCTTAAATAACAGTTTTAATATCAGCATTTATCAGAGAACATATACGCTGATACTGATATGTCTGCTGATATTGACTGATAATACTGGCAAACCGATATATCAATCAGGCCCTAGTAATCAGTAACATTTTCGTAAGTAACTATAATTTAATTACACAGTTTTTCTCAGTAACTGTAACTGATTACAGTTAGATTTATTTTGTAATAAAATTACGTAATTTTGTTACATGTAACTAGTTACCAACACTGGGTATCAATCCCATAGAAAAACACAAATACCTGTCTTTGCATGCTTTACCTGCAAACTCTGCAACCTGCAAACTGCCAGCAGCTCTATTTTGCCAGTTGTATCAAAGGTAAAGCAGGTTTATTTGCTTATTATAACAAGTCAATTTAACGTGTTTTGCATGAGACATAAAAAGGTATTAGAACGAGATCATGACACATTTAAATCGAAATCACAAAGATTAAAATACTATCATAAAAATAAATGCATAAACATGCTCTAATTTAATATTTATAGGCCTGTTTATCTCTCTCTATATATTTATTTAGCCTGGGCATAAAAGAACTGACAGTACTAGCAGACCTAGTTGACAGTTTAAAAATGCTTTCTGTAAAATGTTAATGCCAAACCTGAAATGCCATTTCCACACTGCCAGGAATAAGACGTTGGGGGAGACGTGCTAAAGCGATCATGGACAATCCCTCTCATCCTCTCTTTGCCGAGCTGAGGCAACTCAGGAGCACGTTCAGCCACAGACTCATCCAGCCATGTGCCTCAAAACCCCTGGGGGGCTCCTTCATACCATCAGCCATCAGACTGCACAACACCGCAGCACGCAGTACGAACTAAAACTCTTATCATACATCACCCGTAGCAAATGACAGTCTCTGCTCATGTACATAACTTACAGCCTGTGTAAATGCTTCCAGTGTTTACATTACAGGATCCTTTAATGCACTTTGCACATTGTTCTGATTGCCTCTGAACTGCACATTGTGCATTTCTTTGTTTCACTTTTTTACACTAGACTGGCCCAGTATGGGTCCCAGACCCGGGCAACACACTAGCTGGCTGTTGGCTGCTTATTTGTTAATACATGTCACATCAGTACATGTCACACTCGTACTACTATATTATTATCATAGCAATATGTATTACTTCCCATGTTATGACATTACGTCTCATGTGCACCACCATCGTAAATAATGTACAGCACACGCTTCAGTACAATCTGTGCAGTGTGTAATGGACATCATGTCTTGTGAGCACTGACACTTTAAATAATTTAGTCAATTTGCACAACATACCTCAGTGCAATCTGCGCACTGGCACTTTGAAACCAAACTGCTGCCTCAACCGGCTGTTGCATTGTTGTGTGTTGAAAAGTTTTGTGTAACTGTTGTCTGCACTGTTATGTCCTGCACTGTTCTTGTTGGTGCACTTTTTTGTTCATGTATTGGTATTTTTTGCCTGTGTGTGAGTATTTGTTTGCACCTTTGTCTGTACAAAACGAAATTTCATTCACCTGTATGCTCTGAATCTGGGAAAATGACAATAAAGTTCGTACTGAGATGAGTATTACTTATATCTTACCTGGCACTGTTTTCAGTATGTTTCACCCTATTTGACTGGCCCAGTGTGTGTCCCCAACCCAGGCAACACACTGGCTGCTGGTTGCTAACTTGTTAACACATCTCAAGATCTGCACATTGCACAGTTATACCTATTTATATAATCTATTTTATATATATATATATTATATCATTTATATCTGACTCTTTTTT
>JAPZDX010000020.1:15963296-15975776 GCA_029783625.1 Naso annulatus | reverse complement strand
CTCCACATTACTAAAAGTCTTGATGATCATATGGTGGTCAGTTAACTTACTTCTGAGGACCATGAGATCATTCCTCGAGGAGAATTCTCTGCATTTTCTAAAGGATTTAAGTGCTCGTGAGCAATCAGAATGAGAATGAGGTCAGGTGAGTACCTGCCAAGTCAGCCTGCACGTTCAAGAAAGTTCATATTTTTGCTTAAAACACAATACAACACAGAGGGTGTAAATATAATAAAATACAGCCAGGCAAAACAAGTGTGTGTGTACTTGTATTGCCACTTTGTGCAGATCAGTTTTACCTTCAAACCAGGGTTGTGAGGATTCAGGGTCATTCAGGGTGGCCTTCACAACTCCAAAGGATTATCTGAGGGTTAAGACTTGTTTTTTAGGTTCATCCTCAAATCAAAATGGACTTCCTTGAAACCTTGCTTCCATCGATTTATTGTTGAACTCAAACAATACTGTACCTCAACTGAATATCTGAGGAACAATAAAACCGCAAAGGCGTTTCGTATTTTGAAACAAGTGAATTTTGTTTGATCTCTTGAAGAACTTGTAAACTGAACACTGGACACCCCTGGCCTGTTCAGGACTTGTTCAAACTTGTTCAAAATTTGAATATTTTTTGCACATTTTGCATAGAATGGTTACAACTTTAATGGATGTTTTGTTGTATCTCTTTGGTGTAAATAAAAATTATTTAAAAAACAAACAAACAAACAAATAAACTTGTTTCTAAGGTTAGGGTTAGACATTCAGTGTGATGGTAAGGATTTGGGTTGGGGCTTAGGAATGCATTATTCCATGAAAGTCCTCAAAAGGAGAGACCAGTGTGTGTGTGTGTGTGTGTGTGTGTCTTTCCTATGTATTTATAAATAAAAAATAAAAGTGAGAAGTTTCCAAGTACTTGTAATTGAAATTAATTAAAATTAAACATAGTCCAGAAATTAAAAAAAAAAAAAGGACAACAGGTTCAAGTATTAAGTCTCTTCTCTGTGAAAGATTCTTTGTTGGGACATGTCCCAACATGTCTGCAGGTGCAATTACTGACATTATTAATCACTTGATTCCACATAGGTGTGGCCTTTTGTGCATGCTGGCTCTTTGCCCAACTGGCAAGACAGTTAGTGTTGATAGTTGCACCTTTACTTGTCATGCTTTAACAAGTTAAAATGTCAAATAACTAAAGGCCCCATGGCAGTCAGAAAAGAACAAAGAGTGAAAGACAGAAGAATACAATTGAATTTTACAGTTATGCATAAAACAAGTAGAAGATCAGTGACAGTTTGAATATTGGAGGTCTCATTTTTATTTAAACAGCAGAGGCTCTGGGGACAATTTCGCCCCGTTTTAAAACTAACTGTTACTGTCTGTGCACAGAACTGACTGATCTCCATCACCACAAACACCACCACTAGAGTCAGTGCAACACGGCTCAGGTTCCCCTCCCTCTCTAGCTCCTTCTGTCACTCAACAGCTGCTTTTGAAGATTAAAAGCTGCTGCTGTTTCTCAGTTCTCTGAGTTTGTGTGTATGTGAGCACGTGTGTGTGTGTGTTTTCTGTCGGCTTTCCTTTCATCCACCATTGTTTCCTCACAATACATTTAGTCACCAGCATCTTTTTTTTTTTTTTTTTTTTTTACACTTGGGAGCCTTGAAGTAAACACAAAACAGTCTTGTGAAACTTCAAAGTTTGACACTAGAAACACACTCACTAGTAATTCACATTCTCAAACCATTGTTGCTTACTGAAGCCTCCCATCTAGCTGACTGGGCCAAATGCTTTCATACACACAAGTGTGCCTAAAGGAGATTAGGAATTTAAGAAGATTAGATTAATGAACTCATGATTGTAATCTGGGGTTAATTCATTTTGCTGCACTTTAACCCAACCCTCCCTTCCCCCCAGTCAACTCAGTGGTGCCGAGCCAAACCGGTCGACGGATTTATGTGTATGTGTTTGCATTTGCTTGGGTCGAGCATTGTGTAACTGGTCATTAATTACTCCAGGCCTGCAAGCCACTAATCAGATCCCCCACAATTATTCCTCAATGCCCCCAGCATCGCAGCAAGCCACTCATTGAGGGTCTGTTTAGATGACAGTAACCGTCACTCTTTTGTTGCTTGCAGACTCACTGTACCACTTATTTGTTCACTCAAGGCAGGTGGTCTCCTCAGTGAGGTCATCCTGTCTGGAACATAAGGAGAGGGGTCCTGGGAGGGGGTCATCCTCACGCTCAGGCCTCAACAGCAAACAATCCAGAGGTTCTTATGACTTTCTATTTATGTATTTATGTAAAGTTTAGTTTTAACTGATATTGTTACTTATTTTTCCATTTACAGAGACAAGCTGCATGCACAGTGGATGCATATTATTCTTTTTTTTTTAAAGTTACTTTTTCCAATACAGCTTGTAGTGGTGTAGGATTGCAAGGAGGTACATACATGTGATAGTTTTAAGATAAACACACACACACACACACACACACACACACACACAGACACTTTATTACTCAAACACTTTATTTTTAGGTTTTATTTAATTTAACATTCATGCAAAACTGCCATTAATGAGAATGTACGACAATAACAAAGGGATTTTTAAAAATTACATAGCCTAATTTTAGACTGCCTCAAGCATCACAATAGTCAGTTATCTATCTATCTATCTATCTATCTATCTATCTATCTGTAATTATTTCAAACTGGTCTATAAAGAAAATAAATTGTGGTCTATTTCTAATTCACTCCATAAAAGTTAGACCGGAGTGATTTAGTGGAGTATACCTCCACCGTGTGGCAAACATGCGTCCGTTGTTGGTAGAAATTGGGGGGGTACGTATGGTGTGCGTGTGTGTGCGTGTGTGTGCGTGTGAGTTGACAATCCATCTGTTTCTCTTAAGTGTTATAAACATCCCTTCAAACACACCACACAGGATTTTCAGCAGTGCTATATTTATTGCACTAACTCGTATTTGCCTAATCATCAAAGACTACATTTCCCCTGACTGTGTCGACTACAAGGAAATGACGTATTTAGACTTCCGCCGCTATCAAGGGCATTGAAAACTTGCGTTAGCCAAGTCCAGCAGTTGCTGTCTGCACGTGCAGTTAAAGTCAGTCGATAAAGCTCCAGTTTTCGGTAGCGGCTCCGGTAGAAATGGACGGGTTCGGTTCAGACTTCTCCGCAGGTGGATCCGGTGGGAAAGTGGACACCGGCACGATCATGGAGCAGGTCAAGGTCCAGATCGCGGTGGCTAACGCGCAGGAGCTGTTACAGGTAAATCACTGGGCACAGATGCTAAGCTAGCAAGACCAACCCAAAACATAGTCCAAGGAAGAGTAAGGTTTATTAAAGTTTACTGGGACTGCGTTATCCCCCTAATAATCATTAATCATTATGATAGAGAAAGATTTTGTCATTGATATACCATCACATATCTGAAATATGCGTCATAGAACAGCAGTCGTTGAAACGCTGTTGACATCATAAAATAACGTTTAAGGTGAGGAAAGGGCATCTGGAGGAAGTCTTGAAGTCTTAAGTTTTTTTACACATGAAACATCAAATAAATGCGAAGTGTTCTGTTGTAGCGGCAAATCAGCCAAATCTTTCAAACTGTAACAAACTTTTTTCCTTGTGTTTTCTAGAGAATGACAGATAAATGCTTCAAGAAGTGCATAGGTAAACCAGGGAGCACGCTGGACAACTCTGAGCAGGTATGTGCTGGTTCATGAAGAGTTACATTTGCATTCAGGTGCAAGACCATGAGCGCTGATACTATTTGACCATTTCATCAATAATCTAGATTTATTTAGTGAATGCATACGCCATATTTCCCATAAAGTCCAGTTGTTTTAGCCTCTTGTAAGGATTTGCTGCTCTGATTTTCTCTGATTTGTATCATTCTGAATACAAGTATTTGGATTTTAAGCTCTTAGACACAACAAACTGTTGGAATATGTCACAATAAATTGTGAAAAAGGAATTCAGGAATATTTTTCAAAGTATTAACTTCCCTGGTTTTGTCGTCACAGAAATGCATTGCCATGTGTATGGACCGGTATATGGATGCCTGGAACACCGTGTCCCGAACGTACAACTCCAGATTACAGAGGGAAAGAGCTCGCATGTGAACATCCCTCCCGTCGACCTCCCCTTCCTCAGCACTGCTGCTTGCAGTGAGGAGCGCAGTGTGTCACTGGAGGCCAGTCGCTGTGCGCCAGTGTGTCAGAACAGCAGCAGCACACCATCAACTTCTGTCATAATACCTCACAGACAGGCAGAGCAGAGCCTGTGGACTCTAGCCATAACAATGTCTCCGTGGACATTTTAATTTTACTCCGAGGAACAGTTGGATAACAAAGTTTGATTATTTGTGTTTTTATGTTATAGATAAATAATCGTCTGGTGAACACGTAAACATGCATTGTACGAAGCTGTGATCTGGCGCTGCATGTCCAAAGACATAAAGGTGTGGAGCATTGGAAACTCTAAATTTCAAGCTGGTGTGAACATGAATAACAAGTGTGAATGTGTTTGTATGTATGTGCAAGCCCCTGGTGATCTCTCCAGGTGTACCCCATGTCTTGTGCAGTGCATGCTGGGAGATGATTCTGCCCCCTGCAATGTGTTAATCATGAATGAGGCAACTGAAGAAATTTAGCTTGCTTTTGAAGCAGATAAATAATGTTTACAACAGTGTGGCTTCAGTAAAACAGACGTGTTCCTGCTGTAAAAACAACTTTAAATAGGCCTGTGTTGTTGTGTAACTTTAAACAGTCTCTCAGTATCTTTATTTGCTCCTGAAATGTATCAGCAGTGTGCCAAGCTCCTTAAATATTTGTACTTAGAAAATAAGCAGTAGAGCACAACTGGAGCCCTTAAGAGACAACCCAGGCTTTCCTCCACATGCTTTCACTCTGAAGACTTGCTTAAAATCACCCTGAGGACCAACTTGGTGTTTTCACAACCTTGAATCTGACATTCACAAGCCTCCAAACAGTCCTATATCAAAGTACACCTGGAGAACAAAACTGTTTTGTCTGACCCGTTTTTCCAGTCGTCACTCTATCTGCCGCCCTCCACAGTAGTGGGCTTGTTTTCGAAGGGTCTGCCTTGCTGTACACGGGGTACTGAACCTTTCCCCGCTTTGTGTGCACGGTTTGTCAAATGTCTGGGAACCACAGGCCCTTTATTTATCCTGCTGAGTTCTTGTCGGGAAGTAAGAGCCAGAAAAGCCTGAGAACATTACTCGGGGTGTGATTGTGAGCAAATGTACCGATTTTCATGAAAATTAAATAAATCTTGTCAATCAAGTTCTTGTGTTTCTTATCAAAAACACTATTAATTTAACATCACAAGTTGCCTTTATCAAACTCAAGTTAATTTCTTCAAAACCGATTAAAGTCACTTTTTCCACACACAACTATATTTTTCCCAGAAAACCCATTTTTCATTAACATTTTTTACTTTGCACTTCTGTCTTATTTCCTTAAAATAGATACAAAAAAAGAAAACATATCCCCTTAAATGAACCACATATACTCTGAACCCCGCACAAAATTTAAAACAAAAAAAAATTGCACAAAACCATGTACAGTGAGTTCACCAGTCTGGAAAATAAATACCTGAAATAAATACTCTGACTTGTGCATGTGCTAGCAGGATGTCCATGAGCGCAGTTCAGCGTTCTTACTTTTTCAATACATTTTGTAAGAGGTTGGTCCCACTTTGGATAATTGCACAGTGTTAAACAGCACCCATGACTAGAAGGTCACATCGGTCAATACTTCGGAAATTGTGATTGTGTATGTGGCTTTTAGTTTGACTTAACTCCTTATACAGTACACTTTTCTGCAGAAGATGTATCAAAAAATCCACTGTGTCTGTTTAGTTTTTGGTCTTTTTGCAGCCTCAGCTCCTTTTTCTTCAGAACGGCAGGTATGTAGATATCCATTTTCTGACGGACGTCACACGAGTGTAAACCCCCGGAAAACCAGTTCGCCCGCATCCATGTCCCCAGCTGGTCACTCCAGCAATAAACCACTGTCCAGAGAAATGACGGCAGGTCAGCGGGCCCCCAGAGTCTCCCTGCAGGAGAGAGCGAACAAAGAACAAATGACTGGCTTTTAATAGTCTGTGAATCTAATCTTAAAACTAACCTCTGTGCGCTGAGATCTCCAGTATGTAGGTGAGAATAAAATGACTACGGATGAGTGAGGAAGCAGAAGAGTGAGGTGCATGGAGAATGCCACTTGGATCGCTGCTGAGATGCCAGGTGCTTTGACCGAGACAGGAATGCATGTGGGTTTCCTTACATAAGAAGATTACAGAGAAGGAGAGGGGCTCTGCATTTGTAGGAAAGAGAGCGTTCGCTCTCCCATCAGATAGGTGTTTATAAAGTATGTGTTGCAATGTTCCTTAACAAGTAACACTTGGGTTTCTCCAGCATCTTTGGACTATAACTAGAATATCCAGAAGTATTTTGAAACCATTTTGTCATTCACAAAAGGCTACTTTTTTCCCAAACAGAAGTCCTAGAAACCTCTAAAGAGGGTTAAAGTTAAAAGGGCAAGACTGACCTGGTTAACCATCCGCTGTAAAATCTGAGTCATGGCCTTATTTCCCTCAGCTTCTGTTCATTTGTGTTATCATGAATCACAATCTTACCGCTCAGATGCTGCCAGCACTGTACTGCATGCCCAGGCTGTGTAAAGGAATTTGTGTCACACTGTATAATGTCATATAATGTCGTCCTGCCTCTTACCAAACACGTGTCCCTGCCTCCCTCCATGTAACCAGCACACATCATGTTAGGAGTCAGCACGTTTCCATATGAATGCTGGCAATCTGCCTGGTCAATGATGTTCACTGCAGCTTTCTGCAGCAGGTTGGTCAATGAACCTGTGCCAAACAAATATTATTATGTTAGTGGGTTAGTGGCATTTTTTAAACTCCTGTGCCCGGCCAAATGTGGATCACCTTCACTGCTCTGGTGTAGCAGCAGAGCTTCACTGGTAGATCAATTAGAGCTTCAGCAGATAAAAGAGAAACTAGCTACTAGCTACATGCCAAATGGGCAGGTGAGAATGCTGTTTGTCATATTGTACAGCTGGTAAGATGAAGGAGATGTAAAGGCTTACCTCAGTACAAAAATCCTTATGATCATTTAAAAAAATAAGTTTTCAGGTCAAAAGTTTTCCAAAACCTTTAGGATCATAATGAGGTGAAGCTTCTCTGACTTTAATCCACATCTTTCAAATGAGACTGGACAATGATTTCTAATTGTCCAGCCTGCTGTTGGATTCAAAAGATGATAGATAAGCTTGTGTACTAAGACAGAGGAAGCTAGCTCTTGTTATCTGCATGAGCAGTACAAATCTATGAGTGATTGTGCAGAAAGTTTGAAGTTAATAATTTTAGTCGTATCTCTGTTTCAGGCAATGGAACAATTTCAAGTCAGGACTGTCTGAGAAAACCTACATTGGTCTTTCTGTAGTCATCTCTCTGCCTTGTTTCAATTTAGCATTCCGCTGCTACAGAATGTTGTAAAAAGGGGCACACTCCCCCCAGTGTTGCTACAATGTCCTTGTAGAGGAATGAAAGCTGGTGTCCATTTTCACGGACAGTGCTGACGTGCAATTTTCATTTGCATGGAATAGAAATACTGCAAAAGTTATTGACATTCTGCATAATCACTCAACTGAACAGGCATGCTATGAGGACTGTATAACTCTCCATTTCTACCTTGAGCCAAAAATTATCAGTCTTTTGTGCTTCATCCCGCCTGTTTTTACCATTATGTAATAACAACAATACTCTCTGGAAAGCAATGCCTGATGTCAGTGGCATTTTTAAATCTCTCACCTCCTTCCCTCATGGATCCCCAGCCTGCAATGTAGCACTCTGCAGTCTTCAGGAAGTGGTGCACAGGTGACGGCAAGCAGACAGACTGGATGGTGTAGGACATGGGGGCCGGGAATGCCAGCTCCAGCAGAGCCACGTCATGGTCCATGTTGGTGCCATTGAAGGCTGGGTGAATGACTATCCTCTGGATGGGGATGACCAGGGCTCCAACCCCGGAGCGCAGCACAGACCCCAGGCTCACAGCCCAGCTGGTGGGGCTCGAGTCACTAGGGGTTACATATGATTGTGTTGTAACAGACTAAGTATTTTTTGTCAGTATATGTTTTATTGAACTTCCAGCTAAACACACAATACCTTTTGAAGCAGTGTGCTGCTGTGAGTAACCATTTGCTGTGAATGAGTGTGGCTCCGCATCGGTGAAGTCTCTGGTACTGGAGACTGCCAATCCAAGGCCACTCCCCCCGTCGAGCTGTTACTCCACCCACAATCCTATGAGAGCCCAACGCAGGACGTGAACCGCAGTCTGAAAGCAAAACACACGGCTGCATCACTTCCTTTAAAACTGGCATGTGCACTACTCCAGCCATGTAAACTTACCACAGTTTCTTTCGTCAGCTTGGTTGGGGCAGTCTGGGACTCCGTCGCACTCTGGGTTGACCTTGCTGATACAGGAGGTGGCGCTACACTGGAAGTTTCCACTGCAGTTCCTGACTAGAAGACATGATGGACAGATCACGAAGCATGAGTGTAAAATAAATAAGTTGCACATTATTCACAACTGAATTTATACCATTTGTCAATTCTCCTCTCTAATAAATTAAGCTGCTTCAGTACCAGGTAGTGTCGGTGCAGATGACACATCCATGGCTGTGGTTCTGGGCACCAGTGGATGATTAAAGCTTCTTCCTGTCACAGTAGCTGCCACAGTGGGAACATAATGGTAGTAATCACGGACCAAGCTGGGATCTGTGTGGCTTAGAATCCAGTTGCGCAGTTTGGTGACACGGGAATAAACTCCAGGCCTGTTGATCTGGGCGCAGCCCACACCCCAGCTCACCACCCCAGCCAGGAAGAACCTCCCTGGCGCCCCCTCACACACCAGAGGCCCTCCAGAGTCACCCTGCACAGAATATACAAGACATACTTTGCATATATCTGGTGAAAACTTTGTCATTTGCCTGATTTTTTGGTTTATTGTGTTCAGTTTGGTGTCAGGCAGAGGCGTGGGCTCGAGTCACATGACTTGGAATCCAGTCACAAACGTGATGACATTAGACTCGACTTGACAATGTCGTAAAATATTTACAACTCGACTTTGACTTTAACACAAATGACTCGTGACTTCACTTGGACTTGAGCCTTTTGACTCTGAAATACTGGAGATATAAATGTATGTTATTTTAAATATGTGCGATGAATCAATATATTTCCCTTCATTTCCTGAATCAGCTAACATTAACGCTTTTTATTCTCAGCTGGTCGACACTTTTTCACATGGAATCCACTTTGTTTGGACATCCAATCAAGTTAAAGAACAAACCATGAAAAAGCGCATTATGTTGTCTCCTCCTTTTTAAGGTTATCTTAAGAAGTAAATTAAAATTTTAATAAAGCATTCACTATCTGTATAAATTTAACAGATTAAAAGTGTGCTAATGACTTGTTTAGGACTTGAAATTTAAAGTTTAGGACTATGGACTTGACTTGAGACTTGAGAGCAAAGACTTGAACTATTTGTGACTTGAAAACAATGACTTTGTCTCACCGCTGGTGTCTGATGATAAGTGTTTGTTGATCAGGAAGGGAGCACGGTTATTTCCATGATTTTACGGACGAATTATTGAACCTTTTACTTCCAATATGACATTTTTAGAAGCATCAAATAGCTTACAGATTCAGGATTGCTGTAATGAGAGGCTAAACTGAGCCTCCTCTACGGAAGAATGCTCCACTTGTCACTGTAATATTAACAGCACACATCACATCTTGTTAAGCTGAGATGAAAATATCAGCGACAGCCTACAGGCCTCTATTTTTAGGGTGGGACTAGTGTTAAGAAACAATTATGACCCTACTTTTAGTTTCAAGACAGAAAAGGAAGGATCATCACTGTATGCATGCAAACTTTGCCCCGGGACAAGAAAGCATTGTTAGAAAATGTAAGTTGATCGCGTGTGTCATTGTAACCACCTTTACGTAAACCGGTGAACAGCACTGACCTGACACGAGTCCACCTTGCCCTGCAGGAATCCAGCACACATCATGTTGTGAGTCACAGCTCCTCTGTACACGGAGGATTTATTGCACACCTTGGAGTCGATGACTTTCACCACCGCTCTCTGCAGGGTGGGGGGCACCTCAGCTGAGTGACAGAAGAGCACAAGACAACTAAATTCTTCATACTGGTTTAACTTGGACACAGCAATGAAAACAGTCAATATGTATTAAAAAGGTTAAGTCAATCTTATGTTTAGATCTTGGTCAATCTAGAAATGTGATATGTAGTGCTGAGAAAGGTAGAAACATAATATTGTAATAAAAGACTAAGGTCATACGAGACTATGATAATAGTTTAAATGTGACCTTTTTCTTACAACACTGTTGATGGATACAATTTCTCAACTGACTCACATAAAATAGCCAAGTCTCCATGCTTATCTACAATGAAAATGATCTGTTTCATATCAAAATCTTACAGAAAAATATCAGAAGCAGAAAAGGGCTTCCCGGCAAAACTTGACCTACTTCCAAGTCGCACAGAGAATGAAAAAGTCTAACAGAGGTCAAAACTCCAGCAACACTTGTGGTATTTGGATGAAATTTATTGTTAGACCAACATGTTTCAGCTTGTGGGTTCAGGTATATCGGGGTAAGTTTGACTCTGTGTTGTCGGAATTTCGACCTCTATTTGGAAAATATCACCTGAAAGCTAAACTGACGTCATAGTACAGTGTGCATAAAACAATCGGCTCCTTTTCTCTCTAAATTATCATTTGTGCGTGAGCTGCACTCCTACTCACGATTAAACTGGTGTAGGGCACCCCACCCTGACACCACACAGCTGTGTCCGGGGGCAAAGACGTGAGACGGCGAGGGCAGACAGACAGGCTGGATGTAAGAGCTGAAGGTGAGAGGGGTCTCCAGCTCCAGCACAGCAACATCGTTGTCGGTGGTCATGGGGTTGTAGTTCGGAGACACGACCAGCGACTTGATGTTAAACATTTTGGACTCGGACTCCTCGCCGCTCACCTGTGTGGCCCCTACTAAAGCCGTCCACTCTCTGGGATCATTGTCCCTAAAAACAGAAAAGAGATGACAAACTTGATCATATACAGAACATGCAAGAAGCGTTTTCCCTTCCTTTTCCACTGTCCTTTATGTTTTAACTCTTTATGTCATGTTGTATTTAATCTGGCCTCCTATTTTATTGTGTTTTATCGTTTTAATTTCTCATTGTACAGCACTTTCTTTTTTGTTGTTTTTAAATGTACTTTATAAATAAATCTGGACTGGATTAGATTGGAAGTGACTTATTAGTACAATTACTTATTTATTATGTATTGCATACTGTTACAGTGTGTCACTGAATTGAGAATTTCACAGAAATGAACAGTGCCTACCTCTCAAAGCAGTGTGCTGCACTGACCAGCCAGTGCTCACTGATGATGGAGGCCCCACAGGTGTGGCGTCCGTGCAGCCTCAGACTGACCTGCCATGGCAGCTCTCCTTCCCGAGCATCCTCTCCCCCCACCACCCGACTCCCCATGGCAGGACGTGTACCACAGGCTGAGTGGAAAAGATGGATGATAGGGCAAAGATGAAGATGAAGCAGTGATAGATTTTCTTACAGATATGTCGGTTACCTCACAGTCAAAGTATGACCTGTGAGTGCCGGTATGCTCTGCTGCAGTTTGTAACCAGGCACGCCGACAGAGAAAGTGAACCGACAGTGAAAAAGGAAGTTTAGAGGGTCATTCACCACAGCGAGCTTCATCGGATCCGTCTGCACAGTCGGGGATGAAGTCACACTCTGGGTTTAACTTGGTGACACATTCTCCGTTGTCACAAGTGAAGGTGTTTTCAGGACACCTGGCTGGAGAGATCACATTTTGAAAAAATGGTACGACGACTCTTACAGAGAGAGGAAACTCCAGACTGGAAGAAAACACTACATCTATATAATGTTTATTGATTGTTTTTTTTTTTTAATTGAAGGGTGTTTAAGTGCATGACAGATTTTTGTGCTTAAGTATGATTTAACTAATATTACAGGGCTGTGGATGATAAGTTCATATTTTTTCACATTTATCTGTTTTAAAACAACACTCACATGCCCACATGTATTTTGCATTACAGAACTGTTCATACTGCATGAAGAGATTCTTTCTTAACGTGACTCCAATGTGAGAGGCGAGGGACAACATTTATAGTCCCTTTTGATCAGGGGTGTCAAACATACGAGAAACGGCCCGCCAAGAGGTCCAGTCCCGCCCTTTTGCATGATTTTGTTAAATGTGAATATTGACGGGAAAAAAAAGAATCATATTTCACAATGAGATACACTTCTTCTGTCTGTCCACTGGGGGCGCTGTCCCAATAAAAGTGTTGGAA
>JAPZDX010000020.1:15922877-15934856 GCA_029783625.1 Naso annulatus | reverse complement strand
GGACATTTTGATTTGTCAGAGTAGGAAAAGCACAGGTGAAATTAATGACATTAATGATGGCTGCTTCAGTTTAGGTGAGCTTGTTCCAGGACTCTGGTACTGTGCATGCTCCCTCATTGACCTGACTTACTGTGACACTTGACGGAATGAGGCCATTTGTTGGTCACACCTGTGCAGGTCCTAGATTGTCTGCTGTGTCGTCAATAGTGACGAGAATGTACTGCACATTTAAATCTGTTTTTCTCCTAAGTATGTTGTTTAGTTTGCAGGACTTGTTCATGAAGCAGACAAAACATGTGACAGACGACACAGCCACGATGGAGAGATGGAGAGATTTTTCTGTCGGCAGCTGTGGAATTCATGAGATATCCGTGACAGGTCCTGCTAGAAGTCGATAACACATAACGCTGTAATTTTGCAGGACCCAGGCTCATCCTGCAACCCTGACAGACTCTACAGACATAAACTGTTTACACAAATGTGTACGGACACTCACATGGTCTCTTTTTTTAATTTCATTATTACACACAAAGGGTGTGATCTTACTTCAAGCAATTCATCAGCAAATTTATGAGATGTAATTACGTTATCAACAGATTTAGATTGTCTGAAATAACAGGCACCCACTATCAGTTGATCAGGCCACTAGAAAGTAAACACAATGCAATGAAAAGCGAGAAGGACACAGGTGAGTTTAAAGTGTTTGTGTCTACACACAAACATGCCTGTGTATGACTCTGTGTGTGTGTGTGTATCTGTTGAATAAGTGCTAATAACTTTTGTAATAAGAGGAACACTGGTGCAGACAGGTGACAGCCTCTGAGTTCAATTCCCATTTTATAGCCAGTCACAACAACAGACGCACAGACGCAGAAAATTGGGTAAGATGGTAAATAGTAATTAATGTTACGCATACAGAATGACATGTTAAACTTGTTCAGCATTAAACCATGTGTGAAACTGCCTGGATTGTATGAATAATGTATTTGTTTTTATGTTAAGAAACATGGTTTTCTGTGCTCCTGAGTCCTAGTGAACCTCTCTCCCCTTCTGTGATGAAACCTTTCTCTGCTTTCTACTAACTGCATGTAGTTTGTTCTTGTCTTCACCAGCAGCCACAAGGAGGCAACAGCATGTAAGAACAATTAGGAAAAGAATACATTAAGTATAGGCCTAAACACCTAAATTGCCAAAATGTAATGGGAAAGTGGGATCTCTGGAAAAGGCAAGTAAACACCACAGTGGGGGTTTAGCAAAATGCCAACATCAGTGTCATTCATAATGACAAGGCTAACGTGTTTATATTTAGCAGGTAAAATGTTGTGTGTGCAAAACGAGTGTAAACTTTTAATTCAGTATGTTAGCATGCTAAAATGTGCTAATAAGCACTAAACTTATGTGCCAGCTGAGGCTCATGGGAATATCATCGGCAGGTATTTGATCATGAACTGAAACACTGGACATATCAAAACTCTGACCTGATGATTTCGTTTGGTGAAAATGTAAAATTATTGTAATTCTTCCTGATGGAAACATGAATATGTCCGTACCAACCTTCACTGTATTTTATTGGTTAACTACAGTAAAATGTGAACCTAATGATGATGCTAAATAAAAGTCAGGGAGATCACCAAAGTCAGTTTCGTTCAACTGGAGACCATGGATTTCTTGTAAAGATTTTGTGCTGATCCTTTAGGTAGATTTAGAGCTTTTTCACTGGATATGTCACAACTTTGTCCTGCTGGAGGTGCTAGAGGAGAAGTCAGAGGATAACCTTTGTCGACAGGATTCATCCCCTAGGAGTCAGGAAAGAAGACAAGAATGTCTACACAAAAAAAATCATGACAGTCTTTTCAGCAGTTGTTCAGATATTGCAGTTGAGACTAATGTTGGCTGACCATGCAACTGACTGACTGACTGACTATCCAAAGAGTAAGGTTGCTATCTTTGCTAAACACAACAACCCCACGTCCACCAGCTCCATCAGCTACGTCTACGCCCTTTTTCAGGGTCTGAAGGCCCTGAGAAGTAGGGAAGGCTGCTCTGAGACCCCTGGTTCTTCGCTGTGTACCCCTCAGTCTGAGCCAACAATAACAGAGCCGATGAGGTTGGGAATGTGCACAGGAAACCAACGTTTCTCAGCAGCAGCGGCGGTGTTGGTGGCGGCGCTGAGCCTGGCTGAGCTGAGCTGAGCTGCTAAAGACCTGGCTGGAGCACAGTCACGTTTCAGTCAGGGCCAAGGGGGGGGGCTCCTCCAGGAAACACACTCACACAATGCTTTCCCACGGGACCCCGACTGGGGATTACAATGTGCACAAAAGCACACGTGCACTTATGCTCATTAGCTGTTTGTCCAGACACGCAAGAGCAGACACAGGCACACTTACAGGTTAAAAAGACAATGATGCTCCTGTATTTTTGATGAATATTCTCATTCTTTTATTTCTCTTTCATTAGTGCGGACTCAGACACACAGTCTCCAGGCTTGTGCAAGCTCTCCTGATCTTCTTTTTCTTTAATATCCCCCTGGTCCCTCTGAGCTTTGACACTCCCTGTCATCCCCTTCTCTTTCTCTTTGCCAGGTGTTTTGTGCGCACCCTGTGGCTG
Source organism: Naso annulatus (assembly GCA_029783625.1). Taxonomy (NCBI): domain Eukaryota; kingdom Metazoa; phylum Chordata; class Actinopteri; order Acanthuriformes; family Acanthuridae; genus Naso; species Naso annulatus. The sequence goes on along the minus strand of JAPZDX010000020.1, from coordinate 15,932,249 downwards.
TGACACAACAGCCCCTCTGTTCTCGGCTCCCCGTGGAAGCTCTCGCATGCATGTTGCCTTTCTGTGTTTCCCCTCTTTCTGCATTTCTCTTCGTTCCTCCCTCTATTAATTTCTCTCTAGGAGCATTCCTCAAGCTCTCCACTGTTGTTTCTCATTCTTCTGTCTGTTGTTTTTGGCGTCACTTCTCCTTCGGACCCCCAGAGTGAAGCCAGTTAGCTCTTGGGCTCTAAGCTCTAAAGACAACAGTGCAAGGCCTCCTCCTCTTAACCCACACTCTTTTAGAGACCAGGCTAACACAACAACTGCAGGCACACAGTAAAAACTGAGCTCCTGGGGTAATTTGAAGTCTCCCTAATGGACATGCTTTGACCTCATTCCTATGCTGAACTTAAAAGTGACACTATGTTATTCCAGCAGATGGCGCCACACATTGCAGGATCTGCAGAAATCAAACAGGCTACAGTGTACTGTTGAGACATGCATCTGTGAGGACACTTCTTTGCCATCTAATTATTCATCATTCATGAAATATACCCAAGAGCACTGCACTCAGTCAGGTACTTAAATAAGATTTGAGGTACTTCTACTTAACATGTGCAATGCATAGTATTTACATTTTATGCCACTTCATACTTCTACTCTTTTTCATTGGAAAATATTGTATTTTTTAAAAAGACTATGTTGTTTATCTGCTTTAGTGATTAGGTACTTTTGAAATTAAAACTGTATGTAAATATCACTCAAAATATTCAAAATAAAACATATTTTTGTAGATTAACCCAGTCATCCCCAACCTTTTTGGCCTGTGACCTCATAGAAACTGGAAAAATAAAACAATCTTTGGTTCAGGCTCCATCTCACATTTCAAATGTCTATAAGTTGTCAGTAGCTTCACCAAAAAGAGACTGTTTCTCGTCTCACAAGTTAACCATTTAACCCTTGAAGGGCTAAAACTCCTCGATATTTTAGAAAAAAATCATTAGATAGTATTAAAGGGAAAAATTATTCAAATTTTTTGGAAATCAAGCGGGATTTTTCTTCTTCTTTTTTCACCCTCCAATTAAACATCTCACAGCCCCTCCATATTATATTTTGACCCTTTGTAGAAAGCCCTAGGTTGATAACCAGTTGACTAAACTACCTAATTGTACATAAAGTGGTTGAAGCTAATACTTTGATTTTTAAATTTTTATGTAAACTCAAATGTGCAACATTTCTGCAATGAAATGACTAAAAATGTCTTTATTCAAGGTAACTGGTGCATTTCATTTTGTCACTGATTCATTTTAATTTTGGGGTAACACGAGTCAAACTGTGGGAGAAGAAGCCTTCAAACCTGACTGAAGTGACTGTATAAAACTTCAATACTGTACATGATCTCATCTGTGAACACTTCTGCCTGAGTCAGTCTGAAAGATTTTCATAACAGTGGGCTGTTTGACAATGAAATTAATAAATCCCATGATGCCACACCATTTCTCAGCATTACTACACTACATTATTTCTCTTGAGCTTCTTTTATAACAGTGAAGGATGTGTCAAGGGTGTTGAATATGTTTTGACCTCAAAACTTCAGTTAAATCTTGAGGGTATAAAAATATTTAGAAGTTTTTTTTTCAGCCCTACAGTAGTTACTCCTCAGACATATATATAAAAATGTTTCCACAAGCATCCTGTCTGTCACACTGTAATGATCCAAAACTCACAGGAGTAACAGTTTTTGGAGCTCTAAGCTGTAATTGATGGGGAGAAACTGAATCCCCTCACATTCCCTTTTTTGACCAACTGGCTCAAGAAAACAAATGTATTTTTTCTTCAGAAAATAGTCTTTTTGAGTCTGTTGTACTGAAATTATTCATGCTTTTAAAATTTTTAGTTTATTGACAGTCCTATTTCCAGATGAAAACAAGCCGCTCCGAGTGGTTGCCAGTAAGCTGTAGCCTGCAATAAGAATTATTATTTTCAGGTGCACTTTGTGTGCCAAGAGAACAATGGGAGTATTTTTAATGAATTTCTGCTGTTGAAGCAATAACAGAGCAAGAACACTTGACCTATTACAACAAGCAGCTGTATGGGTATCCCTCACATTGCGTGATTTTGTGTGTCTGCGTGCAGACGTGTGTTTGTGTGTTTATGTGCTCGTGTGTCTGATGAATGGTACATTTCCCTCCTTCAAGGGGACCTGAGGAGGTAAACATCATTAAACTTCAAGTGAGGAAGTTTGATTGTCAAGTATAAGGTCGGCTACAAAGCTTCTCTCACCCACCTGTTTACAGCCTTAATTAACAGGCAAACTTCAAGTCAGATGGAGGTTATGTCATCAGCCATGGCGGGCTGGGGGTCAGTCTCTCATGGCTTCACTCTGCAAGTATTTAAGAGACCCCGCGGTCATAAGAAATAACCTCCCAGAGAACCAACCAATGCTGAGTAACGTTTGACAATAATGGGGCACAGTTCCATGGTCGTTATTCTTACAAAAAGAAAAAGAAAAATGATCCAAAAACACAGCGGGCCTGCAAGTTTAATTTGCTTCAGTCTAATTAGAAATCTTTATAAGGTCAAATTGTTAATTTTTATTGTCTGCTCAAGGTGTGTTCTTTATGTCAGAGAGAGGAGAAACAATGTCTACCATTGAAACACCGGAACAAACACTTACACACAACAAAACCATAAGACAACAAAAGACATTTAATTGGGCATTTACCTGACACAAATTGTTAAGTTAAATCTGAAACATATTTTAAAAAAGGACAAACAAGAACATGATGTAAAATGGAAATTTCTTGAAAATATTACTGCATTAAAACTAATGGCATCAGAAATAAACAAACCTGTGTTACATTTGTAAATACTTAGTAATGTTTGTTTCAAAAGACATGAAACACAGATGGCAGAGGTTTGAATAGACCAGTCAAGGAGAAGGGAGCCAGAAGACTTTCTCTTGATTCTGTAAACATTTAGTTATTTGCTGTTATTGTCTTTAGGGTAAAAAAAAAATCTCCCACTGAGAATTAATGTGTGCTCACTCAAGTATCACTTGACCCAATTTGTATTTTTGATATTTGATGTTGGATAATGGTTTCAAGGAGTTTACAGAGGAGTCCTGACTCTCACTGTCATGCTTAACTCGTACCTTCAACCAAAGTGCTCTGAAATGTCTGGAAAGAGCGACCAGGTGATGCTGACTGTGAAATCATGGTTATCTGCCATCGCCTCTTTTCCCCGCTAACAGTTCTCCTCACTAATGACCTGCAATTATGTCCAGCTGGTGTTCAGGGACTTTTGTTTGGGTCAGAGGTCACTGGTATTCTCGTCTGTTTCGTGGCATTTCTTAGCAAATGCTGTCTAAGTTTTTCAGCTACGTAGTTCTGTCAGATTTTTTTTTTTGCAAAATACTCAATTTTAGTGCATTTCAAGATTCCATCTTCCATCTTCTTGTCTTTAAGGGAGATTGAATTACAAAAAAATCATAAAAACATGTAATCTATAAGAAAATTATATGATTGAAAAACACAATTGACGCATTGATAACATGACCTTTTTTTGTCAGCTTCCTGACAAAAGCTTCCTTGTTATATTTTTTCAGACTTCATCAGTTAGTAGAGATGATAAATAGAGGTTATACCTGGACCATTAAGAAAGGAAATAAGCAAAAGAGTAAGAAAAAGAAAAAACAAACTGGCACGCTCTGTATCCGTTGGGTAAATGCATGAAGACAAGGTGCTCTTTGGTTGAGAAAACAGGACTGTAAAAAGCCTGCTTACCTGGCGAGTGGTGAGGAGGTGAACTGAACAAGTAATTCAAGGCACTCTTGACTAGAGGAAAAGGAGAAAGCCTGGACGAGGGCCATTGAAACGCGTCTGCAAATATGACTATTTCACATCTTTTCCTGCTTTCTCCTGTCTTCCCTCTACTCAAAAATGACTTGTATTTGAGTCTTCCTCCTTACCACTTGTGAGGTCAGCAGGCTTTTTATGGTCAAGTGAATGAGTAATTAGGCGTTTATACATAAACATCCAAAATATCATAGCAAGGTTAGCACCAGCATTATCTATGACCTCATGTAAACTAAGGGAAGAATTGTGCTGAATATGTTCAACTCGGTAGATGTTTTCCAGAGTATCTGTCTTTAGTGAGCCAAAAGCCGTTTGTTTGAGGACAAAAGGCCAAACCACAGAAAAAACTTTGTTTTGGAAAAAATAAATAATTTTTTTTTTAAATCCATGTCTGTGTGGACAAGGCCTAAGTCATGTGAGACTTTGGTAGGAAAAACTGTTTGGTTTGTTGTTGGATTTGTTGATGATAAGAAAAATAGACTGTTTCAGGCGAACTAATATTTAGAAATGAGAAAAACTCCGATCCTGAATCTGGAATCCAAACTCAAATGGAAACCATCACTGCACGCCATGTTGCATTTGCACACAGCACCTATAAGGTCTGATCTCCAGATGATTTTCATTGTTGTAGTTCTGTCAGTTTCAAATTAAAATGTGCCCTCATCCAAATAAAATGCCCCCCTGCCAACCCCAACAACCTTTACCTTTATACCCAATCATTCTGCAACATGTCTTTCAACAGATGGCAAAGCTCGAGCCCTTATGCTAATTAAACCAGCGTCTGGATAAATATCTAAAAAGATGCTGTCTTTAATAAACTCATCTGTTCATCGCCTGATCTTCCTTGTGAGTCCTCCTTCACCCCAGCTGTCCTCAGCTTCGTCCCTTTGCTTTGCAGGTCGGGACGTGCACAGCTGTCTCTCCCCGCCTCAGCCTCTCATTGTGTTCCTGTGACATCATTGAACAACTCACAGCAACACATCTTTCATCCTCATTTCAGTAATGATTATCATTATCATACCAACATTGAGACCTCTGCGACTGCATCATCAGCATATTTGGCTGACTTCCTTTGCAGTTGGAAAGGGAAGAAATGAGATAACAGGAAGTGGTGAATTGTAACTAAGTACTTTTACTCAAACATTATACTTAATTTTGAGTTACTCACACTTTACCACAGTACTTCATTTAACGTCACTTTAATCTGCACTTCATTGCATCTCAATTATTGCTACTTGCTTTAGTTGTTACCCTCTGGTCCTGTGAAAGCCTTGTATCTCCAAATTAGGTGCTTCTAAATTAGAACCTGACCTTCCATTGGCGTGAGGTCAAGTCAAGTCATGTCACAGTTTATTTATATAGCACATATAAAAACAACCTCAGCTGACCAAAGTGCTGTACAAGCTTAAAACACAATTAAAGCACAATATAGAAATATGAATCAAATGAAAACATGATAAAATACAAAAAACCCCAACAACAACATAATAAATAGGAGCATAAATAAGAGACAAGAGTCAGAGTCAACTTGTATTGAAAGCCAGCACAAAGAAGTGAGTTTTAATTAAGGTTTTAAAAACTTCAATAGAGTGAGCAGTTCTAATATTAACAAGTAGACTGGTCCACAGGTTGGGATCAGCTACAGCAAAAGCTCCGTCACTGCGAGTTACCAGCCTGCACCTATGAACATCCAGGTTTATCTGATGTGTTGACCGCAACGCTCTAACTGGAGCAAGGAGGCGCAACAACTCACACAAGTGTGGTGGTGCTAGCCCGTGCAAGGTTTTAAAAACAAGTCATAAAATTTTGAACTGGATCCCGAAACTGACAGGGAGTCGGTGAAGAGAAGCCAGGACAGGTGTGATATGATCCCTTCGTCTCTTTCCAGTCAGAAGGCGAGCCGCCGCCTTCTGAACCAGCTGCAGATGATGGAGCAAAGACTGATCCACACCAAAATCCAATGAGTTACAGCAGTCCAAGCGAGAAGTTATAAACATATGTATGACTCTCTCAAAATCGTTTAGAGGGTCGCAGCTGAAAGAAGCTTGTTTTAACTACTGAGTTAATCTGTTGTTCAAACTTGTGAGTAGATAACGTATGAATTTTCATTTTGGGGTGAACTATCCCTTTAATGCAGCAAAAACATCATACATGATAGCAAAACACAAGAAGGAACAAATTTTATACATAACTGGCACTTTTACTTTTGACACTTTGATTCATGCTGAGAACTTTACATACTTTGACCTTGTAAAGGTTTGTGTAATATTTCAGATGCTGGACTTTTACCCCTAGTAGAGTATTGTCTCATTGTGGCATAAGAACCTGAATACTCATTCCACCCCAGGAGGATAGGCGAACAGGGGCGGGGTAAGGGAGGTGATGAGGCATGTGGGGTGGAGACGGGTGCTGGGGCTATGGGAGCGCATTTTAAAGGCCAGCGGAAAAACATTGCAGGAAACCGCCGCTGGTGCTTCACTCAAATCATCTAAGGAGAGGTTGTATCAGAATCTGCCACCTGAACTTGCCCTTACCTTATCATTACCACGTAAATAAGAAGCAATATTATCATCATGTTATTATTATTATCAGCTGCCATCATTCTCAGGCAGACATATCACCGTTTTGCCTGTTGCTCACACCAGCTGCTGCTTTGATTCCTCCTTCCACCACCTCCTCTTATTTGTCCTGTTGGTTTTGAAGTGGTTTGAGGCAATTACATACCACACCTTTTACACTATCTCACGTGCTACAAGCCCAACTCTTTGTTCAAGTAGATAATGATTGTGTTGTTTTAAAGCGGGCTGCGCTGACCACTCACAATGATAGGAGTGATCAAGCATCAGCAATGAATGTGTAGCTGTAGCCTATTATTGTTTTTGTGAAGTTTGAAATGTTCATTGTTTTTTTTTTTCCAGCCTACCTGTGCACATCCTGACCAGTAGCGTTAATCTTTACATGATTAAGCATCTGTTTGGGATAAAATGAGCTACATCTGTAAAGCTACGTAAATCTTTTTAGTGAGCAGGGGTTTAGCTTTAACATTGTTCCCCATGGTGAAAATGTAGTGTAGGCTGAAACCCAAGCTTACATGGATGGCATATGCTTTAGTTCAGTCTTATCGCAGCCTCCTCAGCACACAGCATAGGTGCTCAAATGGCTGCTTGCCTGACCTGGCCTGCCATCTCTGCTGAGGCCTTGTGTCAACAAGACTTAAGAGACTTTAAACACTGTAAAACCTCACACCTCTCAGAGAAAACCCTGGACTTGGAAATGACTCTTTGTTGGTTTTCCCTGGTTCTGTCTCTTTCTGTTAACCTCTCATCAGTTTTATTTTCTCTTGCCCAATAATGTTCCAGATTGCTGCCAGATAATGTACATATTTCTTGCATTAATCTGCTGTCAAAGTCTTGAAAAACAAAACAAAAGAAGATGCATTAGGTCTTGATATTACCTTTCCTCTCCTCTCTTTTCTTATCTTCTCATCTCTCCCCTCTCTCTTGTTCCATTTCTCCTCTCTTCAAGGCTCCTGACCCCTGCTGTGTGTATGAAACTTCACTGATCCCAGTCAGGAATTTGCCCTATATCACCAGAGTTGGGGCCCGTAGCTGTAAATCACATGACCAGTATGTGGGAACGGCAATAATGAAGATGGACGGGCTGGAGGGAGAGAGCTGACAGAGCCGACTGCATTCCTCAGACTAGTCTCCCGATTGTGGTGATCACACAAAAACACACATCCACACACACTTATATCACTATAACATGTCATTTTACACTGAACTAAATTTATTATATCCTTATTCCTAATTTATATGTAAACTGAATCCAATTTCTACCATAATTAAAGTCGCAAACTTTTTCCAGTGTTTCCCATAACTTTTCCGTTTCCGCACTCAAAGACACACAAACATGCTTGAGTATGCTGAGTGTGTGCTCATGTGCAAGCACAGGAAATGGGGAAAGAGGCTAAGAGCAGCGATATTCTCTCGCACACAGTTGTTTCTCTCATATTTGACAGACCTTGTTTAAAATCAAAGGGTGGCTGCTCTTGACAAATGTGCACTGACATTCACGGTCTGCTATGTAGCTCTACAATATCTGTGCGATGCCCACATGTGGTGTCTTTATTCTATTTGGTGATGCAAAATTGTATAAAGTATGCTAATCAAGTCAAACAGGGCACTAATGCGGTGGAGACTTTCAAACTATGCAGAGCACATTCAAACCACCAGCTTTCAACTAGTACCAGATGCGGGAGACCATGTTATAGAAAGGCTTACACACACTTCCTCAGAGAGACCACACACCTCCGTGGTTACATTTCAGCTCTTCTCACTTCCAAGAAACTTTACAGGAAGTGTTGGGGAAATCATTGTCCAAGTTTACTCTGCATTTTAAGTGTTTTTTTCAGCTTTGGACGAAGAATTTGAAGAACCGCAGAAATGATGAGCTGGAAGCTCGGCTCTATACTCCTTCAGGGGTTCAATGAGTCTATCACCGACTCAACCAAACACACTAAGCGACAAATATTGACTCTTCCAGATCCTGTCTTTCTGTTGGGCTGCAGAGCAAACAGCTGGACTGCTACAGCACCTCCTTTCATCCTGACAAAACCTCCTTCCCACCCCCAGGCCCCTGTCTGCTCATACACCAACAGTGCTGCTTTCTTCATGTGGGGGGCCCGCGACACTTCAAAGGCCCCGTGTGGGAGCTCCAGTGGGGTGACAAGCAGCCACAGCCCAGCTGAGCAGAGTCGCTCTTGTCAATGCCAAGCAAACACATGTTTTAGCCTTGGTGTTAAGGACTTCTGGTTTTGACTGAGTGAATGAGTGAAGCAGATTTATGCACATAAAAATACAAATTACAGCGTGCAATTAGGTCAGACAGGAAATGCATCTGCATGTGCAGTTTATCGTGTTTATTGAGCCCTCCATAAATTCATCTGACATCATTTTTGGCTTTTGTGTTCTCCTTTATGATTGATTATTGCCAAAGGAAATGCTATTATGCATTCCTTTAGTGCAACGCACTTTCCCAATCTGCACACATGTAAAATCTTCAAAATACTTGGCCCAATAATTAGCTGGTACCAGCAGAAATCCAGCTGTCAAATAAATTATTCTAAATCCTATAGTCTGAAAATGGAAAGCAGGTTTTAACTGTGCTGTGAATTCAACTTTACAGCAGATTTTACACCAGCCTCTGGCAATGGATGTTCCATCTTCGTGTCTGAATAAAACAGAAAGAAATGTTTACATGAGTTGGATGACTTCTGACAAACATGAAGCATTCTTAAAGGAGTAGGTCAGGAATATTGCCGAGTGTTTAATGGTAAGATCCACAACCTTTCCTTTAAATAGCTATGAATCTACAGCCAGGAGGTGGTTAGCTTAGCATTAGGACTGGACCAGTTCGGGAAATATCCTCTCAAATAACTTCCCGTAACATAATAACTTGTGATTTTTAAAGCTCTGTTTTTGTAAAGGTTTGATAAACCAAATACTTGTTAATTAGTGAGCTTTAGAGGTGCTGG
>JAPZDX010000020.1:15833039-15845186 GCA_029783625.1 Naso annulatus | reverse complement strand
GTGCATAAAAGCATGAATCAGGAGAGAAATATACTAAAGCATTAATGATTAAGCAAAAGTTTGCAAAAAAAACCCTGTTTTTCCTTGTAATGGAAGAACTGTCAAAATGATGTTATCCATTAGCATTACCATTAACTTTGAAATAAATTGCCACAAAGCTCATACTGTTTTATCTGCTAAAACACTGAGCTTCTCTTTTGTCTGCAGATGAAAATGAGTGTCAGTCAGGATCAGTGTGCGGCTCTGCCTCTTGCTACAACACACTGGGCAGCTTCAAGTGTGTGTGTCCCTCCGGCTTTGACTTTGAGCAGAACGCTGGCGGCTGCCAAGATGTGAATGAATGTAGCACAGGTAACAACCCCTGTATCTACGGCTGCTCCAACACTGACGGAGGCTACCTCTGTGGCTGTCCTGGGGGATTCTACAGAGCCGGACAAGGGTGAGGGAACACGATGACAAAATCTGATTTAAGCAACTCATTACATTTTTCAAGTGTAATATTTGACCAGGTTTTTATGAATTTAAAAAGAATTTTCTTTCCCTTTGCTCAACGTACTAACCTCTCTTTTTCATTTTTCGTTTTTATCCAGTCACTGTATAACAGGCTCAGGTTTCCCCGGCCAGCTTTCAGAGGGTGATGAGGATGACAGTCTCTCTCCTGAGGCTTGCTACGAGTGTAAGATTAACGGAGGAGGAAAGAATGGACGACACAGACGCAACACAGATGAAAATGAGATCAGTCAGGTACATGTGTTGATAAACTGCCTCTTAAAGCTCGTCTCAGTTCCTGTCTTTTTCAGGGTCATGATAAGTTATGTTTCTAATCACAAATGTTTTTTTCCTGGAGTATTTCCATTTTATGCAGCTTCACTTTTCTGCTTCACTAGATTTAAAGGCAGGATTGTATAGTATTTTTAGCCTGTTACATTTGTCTGCCAGCTTTAGTTGCTAGTTACTTTTCAGATTACAATTTTACATATTCTTCCTTTGCAGTGAAAACCATGAATCTCCAAATGTGTTGCCTTAAAATGTAAAGATTTCTGATGAAGTGATGGATATAGAATGATGACCATAAACATTTACAGCAATAAAATGCCAAATACAAATTACTGCAGCAGTTATATAAATTCCAGAATTTTATCCAAACAGATTGTAGTGATAAAACTGATAATAACTTATTTTTGTGAGATTTTGAGTGCAGGGTTTTTACTTTTTGTGGAACATTTTTTAGTGTGGTGTAAGTACTTTTACATGAGTAAAGGATCTGAGCGCTTCTTCTGATTTCTCAGTGTGTGAATTTTCTGCCGCCTCATCTTTCCCCTCCTTCTGTCCGTCCTCTAGGATTCCGCAGTGAGCATGGCCAGCATGGACACACAGGACTCCATCATCATGAACATTTCTCGCTCCTCGCTGCTCAACAAGGAGCCTCTGCTGGAGCTCCTGCCTGCCCTGCAGCCCCTGGAGAACCACGTACGTTATGTCATCACCCACGGCAACGCTAATGAACACTTCCGCCTGCTGGAACGCCGCGATGGGAAGAGTGTGCTCCGGCTCGGCAAGAGGCCGCCTCCACTGGGATCCTACCGACTAGAGATCGCCAGCCTGCGGCTGTTTGGGCCCCGCAGACTACACCAGCTGGAGGAGCAGCACGACAGTGACTACCTACAAGGGGAGATAGGAGACGCCCTGCGCATCAAGCTCAACATCCACCTGCACTGAGCTCAGAGTGTGCTCGCTATCCTGTCCAGGACTGATTCCTAAAGCCTTTGAGTTTTAACCTGCCCTTTAATACAATAACTCCTCCCCTCCAGCTCCCCCCCTGTAGGGGTCATCAAGGGCTACGAAAGACTGACTCAATCAGCCCAACTCCACCACCACTTGGTTACTGTTTATTTTATTATATGTTCATGTTTTGTGTGTTTTTTTTTTTTTTTCTATGACTACACTTCCTCTTGCGCCCATCCACTTGAACCCGACCCAGCACTCATTCTCCACTGAGAGAGCCAGTGGTGGAGGTGGCAGAGAGGTGCCCTTGTGCTTGGACCACAGCCCCATAATAAAGACAAGCTGGCAGTCAGACAGAGTCCATGAAGCACTTTTGTAGAGAAGCAAAACAAGAAAAGACTCGAAAGAGAGGTTTTTATTAGAGTGCTGAGAGTAACCAAAACTGTCTTTATGTGTGGTAGTATTTACTTCATAGATCCAAACTGATGTCTTTTTGTTTAGTGTTGTAAAGAGCTAATATTAAGACTGAAGTTAAGTGGTCAGGTGCCATTGATGTGGTCCAAGGACTTCGTCACCTCTCTGTGATCTTGGTTAAAAAAAAAAAAAAAATCACAACACTGGGCAACGTTTTTCACGTCTGCCCCTCTCAGTATTGTAGTGTGTCATTTAATGTATTTGTGCTGTTTGAATAATGTTAACACGAAGGACTGCAACATTTACACAGCATTTCAGGTTCTTTTAGTCCATAGAGGTCTGTTTTGTAGCTGAATGCCAACCCGTTTTCAGATGAGAGAACAGCAAGCTGTGTTCTGCTCTGATGTGACTGACTTTTGTCCTGTCTGCGGGCAGCGGCAAGCAGTGATTAGCGTGTTTGCGTGTGTGTGCTGTCATGTTTGGTTACCTCAGCGCTTCTCTCCGAGTAAGGACACCATGCTGTGATGCCAACTTTACAACATAAGAGGGTGCTAGTGTCGTTTAGCTTCCATCATGAGCAGGGAACACATCAGTTAGTAGCTCATAGAATTAAAAGAAGATAGATCACGTTTGTATTTAAACTTGTAGGGATTAAGACTTCAGGTGCTCTGATTCTGGACCTGAGAGCCAACTTTTTCCTGTTAAGTCCAAAGTGTGTCTCCCATGCCGGCTGTCAGAGGCGTGTAGCTTCTCTGCATTTTAACCTCTCAACATTAAGTCTTCAGGAGAACAGAGACACCGCTGACAGCCGGTGATGGGAGGCCAAACTTGACCATAAGCTGACTTTCCCTGAGTTCTTTAACTTGATTGTGAGCTTTGATGTCTGAGGTCTTTGCCTCATCTACAACACAAAGAGACGCCCAGCTACAAACAGTCACAGTCTCAAAGGTACTGTACGTGACATGTCAACATTACCCAAGCTGTAACTAAAGATGGTGCTTTACAGTGAAAGTGCACGCACAGGTGAACACGAAACCTCACACAACAAAACAACAAATAACTGTCAGGTCATCTTTCATTTCTCATGATTTTTTTTTTCTCTCAAAGAGAAAAAAGGTGCTAAATAAAACCATCTCGCTGTACAAAGAAGTGCAGTCTTGAATCTGGATTGCAAAAGTGACTTTTTTTTTTTCTTTTTTTTTTTTTTTTGCTAGGATTTATTGTTGTAATGTATGTCTGTCTTTTGTATTGTCTCAGTGCTGAAAAACCATTATTATCAAACATGCTTCTTGAAAATTAAATTGTATATTTTTAAGTGAAATGTAGATTTTTTTTTAAATGTCAAGGCTGCCACAGACAAGTACTCACCGTAAACCCAAGATTGAAGGCAGTCAGTGCTGTCGACTTTGTTCTGTTCATGAAAAGAAGCAGCAAATGCAGCCTTGCATTTGTTGATCACTGACTGTATTGTTTGAGACCACAAATCAGCCATTAGACTTAAAGATAATTAACATTCCCATCATCTATTATCTCGTACAAACTTACACTGTCTGTAAAAATGCCAAAGGGATCAATGCAAACTTGACCACCTGCAGCTTGGATCTATAGTGCTGAACAATACTCTTCTTCTCCTAACAGTCAAGGTTGCTGCACTGTCCCACAGCCGAGGCAATGTTTATCATACATAACCATTTCTAACCTGGATCCTTTGTATACTTTGTATCTTTAATGACAGTTTGTAATTTTTTTATTTTTTTTTTTAAATTTGCCACTATGTTTTTAAAAAAAGGCAGTGTGTTGTGTGTGATTACTGTAACTCAGCTTCAGTGTCAAACTTGAAACAATACTATCATCATCATCTGCTTGCATTGAAATACTGTATGTGCTTTATACTTTAGAAAATAAGGAGCCCGTTGCGTGAGCCTGACGCTTGAGTCCAGCTGAAAGCTGAAATGACAATCATCCAGTCGCACCACATCTACAAGCTAAGGATCAATAAATCAATCAGCCATCATGGATCATCTTTTAATATCCTGAATGATCGGCGATCATCGTTGCTCAAAGACAAAAACCAAAGATTAATGATGACACCAAATGGCTGTCTGTCAAAGTATAATGATTCACATAATAGTGTAAACTTTTGTCCAGTGACATTAATGGCAATAAAGTATTGTGGGTTATATTTTTAAATTATGTGTACTGAGTTTTATTTTTCTTGTGTGTGTTTCAATGTCCACGGCTTACAAAAGTGACACAAGGTAACAGATAAGTAGTAATCATTTTATTTCATCTCCAACATGAACAATGCGGACTTTCCACGCAGTCCAGCTATCAGTGGAAATTTGGAAGAGTAACTGAAGAAGAAAATCCTTTTTTTTTGTAGTATTTTCACTGTTTCAACCCAGTGTATCAAAAACAAAGCAGATAGTCAGAAAAATATGTAATTAAAAAACACACAAAAAAGCAAAGCTACCTGCTTTGCATTCTAAGACGTGGCTGCATAACTACCTTGAAAATCCACAGTCTAAAGATTGATACAGGAAGAAGAGGAGGACAGAGAGATAGCAAAAAGGAGACTCTCAAACTCGAGTCGAGAATAGAAAAATAAAGCTTTCTTTTGCCTAAAGGTTGCTGTTTGCTTCATCACCACACTTGGCAGGCGGACTAAAGCAAAGGACACAACCAGTGAACATAAACTCTACTCGCAATAATAAGAGATTATATAGTTTCAATATGGCTTCTCAGTTATAGACACAGTAACACGCGAAACACAGACAAAATGTTATGGAGACAGACTACCTGCTTGGGCCTTTAAAAGCATCTGAAACTGCAGTGCTGCTCCAGGATCAGTGTCCAAACTCAAAGACAATGTGAGGATTTGTGCTCCTTGATCAGCACTTAACACTTAGATGCTTTACAATGGACGTTAGTTCATTAAAGGGGCATCTGCTTAAGTGTAAACTACTTCATGTAAGTACTGCCTGTGTCCTCATCAGAAATGTAGCTTTGAGGTTATAAACTATGTTTTCAGTGAATGTCTTTCTTCCAAAAATGATATTGTGTTTTTATACCGATAAGCTCTGGAGTTTGGAAAAACTAGCCCTAAAGTGATGCAATGTGGTAGCATGTTCGACTAGTACAGCAGGTCAGGTTAAGGCAGCTGTGCAGCTCATTATTTCTCTCCCTTATGGTTCAACATCTGGGTTTGGGTGAGTGTTAGGCTCACAGGGATGCCAGTCGTCCACGTGCCTGTTGGTGAACCAGACTCTTTATGGTCACATATCATCCTCCAGCCTCATATTTACACCAGTACAAGCTGCAATACATTGAAATATTCTCCAGCTTTTGATAAAACAACCTCTTGGAGTGCATTCAAAATTTTATGCACTAATACCGTCCATTTCCACATCTAATTAGTCAACACTCTTGTTCTTTCTATGTGCAATGAAACATCCTGCTTTCCACCCTACACCAGTGCATAATCAAACTGGCCCCTTTCCAGCCCCTCCTTGTGGTCAGTCCAGGATGATGCAGGCATGCGGCTGTAGGGGTCCAGCAGGATCCTGAAGCACCTGACCAGCAGGAAGATCAGGAAGAGCATGAGGAGGCCCACGAAGGCCAAGGCGGTACGCTGCTCGTTGTCCACCCCAACCAAGGCCAGAGGGGGGCTGCTGCTGCCACCGCCATGACTGCCAGGGAGGGAGGAGCTGGCCGGGGACAGCAGCAACTCGTAGTCGAGTGTGGGCACATCGTTCATCCTCCACGGGGCCCGAAGGCAGGGCTTACACACTGACTGGATGGTGGGTGTATTGGGAGGAGGTGCGGAGAAGGAAGGGAAGGCGTTCATGGGGGGTGACGCAGGAGGAAAAGCCAAAGTGGAGATTCAGAGTTGGTTATGAGGCTTAATAAGAAGGCGATTTACAAGTTATGTATGGCAGCCACTGTTGTTGTGTGAAGAGCATGTGGTCTAAAAAAGAAATTAGGTTGCCTAACTTAGCAAGCAGTTAACAACAAAGAAGACTGCAGAACAATCTCCAGGTCAGAGTGTTACGGATTTGTCTAAAATGTGTGTATTGTGATCACGGTAGGACACACATCTTCCTCAGCTGGCCAGTGTTTCTAATCAAATCTAGGTCAGTGAAAGTGACATGACACAGAAAGGCCTGGCCCTAATCCGCTCTGACAATGTGACAGACGCGTACGCACACGCTTTTCAATTAATATGGACTAGTTTTTGGTGTCACGCATTTTGAGGAACAGACTAAACAGTGAAATTAAGCTCAGTGGCTTTCTTATTAGAGTGTCCGACCCTCAGGGGATGATTTTTTTTTCTTTTTTTCTTTTCAGGGCCGCTGTGCCACATGAGCTCTCATTCTCAGTCTCACTCAGAGCAGACAGGAGGTGACACAGCCTCCTGCTAATGCAAACACACAAACACGCGTCTGATCACGGTCAAGGTCAGTGCTCTCAATGGGGGTTAATAGTGTGCAGATGGACTTCTGACACCCAATTGGGTATAGCTGTTTGTAGCCAGGTGTTACAAACACGAGACTACTTGAGGCATCTGCAGACACCAGATGTGCATCAATGTGTGCGTGCACCTGTGTGGCTAATTAGATCAGGAGGTCAGTGGATCAATGGCCTTGTATATTAAACAGAGCTGATGTTGTCTGCTAAATGCAAGGTTTTCAATTTTGCTCACAGGGGGGTGACAAGTGGGTCAGAGCTGTCGAGTGTTCAGATCAGTCGGGATGATCTCTTCAAAAACTGCTTTTCTCGACAAGTAGAGCAGCAACAAGAGGTAGAGAGCGAGTTCTGAGGAGGTGAGTTTGTGTTTGTTAAATTGTCAGAAATGAAAAGAGGCTTCATCCAGTTTGATGTTCAGTCTACTGAATGCAGAATCTGTTTATGAGGCTGTCCCAGCAGTCTTCATGACAGACGGCGATTGCCAGACGTAGCGTCATCGGACGTTCCTGGTTAAGCCGGGCAACCAGCGAGTGACTGCAGCTCCTTTTAACTCCCCACCTGAAAGGATAAGAGGCACCTGGTAAGAAACGCATTGAGATAATTGTCCAAAAATGTCACTAATAAAACTTTAATGAGGACCTTTAATTTGCACGATATAACATCCGGGCACAGTTGAATCCCTTAAAACATAACATTGCACAATTTCCTCCATTAGGGCTGATTGTTTTTAATGTGAACCATAAGGAGCAGATTGAGTCATTCCTTCCTCATTTCATCAAGCAATGAGATTATCACCACCCTTTGCTCCATAAGTAACCGTGACAGTGACATTAGGCATCTGTGGGGAGAACACAGCACCAGCATCCCCTGTAATGACACTCAATTAGTGAGCTGATTATTGTGTAATTACGGCAACATTAGCAGTAATGAATGCACAGTTATAAACACTGATACGGCATTACATCACCCTCATCTGTCAGCGCAGTGTCACAGCGGGCCATTTGCTCACTTGTTGACCCGCTTTATTCATGTGCTCACATGATGGCGGGACAAACAAAGTGTTGCAGAGCCTCATTAATAATCTAAAATCACATCTCCTGTGGCAGACCAGGTTTCTAATTATTGAGGAAACTCAACACGCAAACCATTTTTACCTGCTCACAGGTCTGAATAGAGCTGTGACTGGGCTATTTGCTTAGACGAACGTGATACACAGAGATATGCAGAGCACTGTGTGTGTGTGTGTGTGTGTGTGTGCGTGTGTGTGTGAGAGAGAGAGAGGAGAGATGCTTAAGAGAGACAAAGGCAAGAAGATGAAGAGGAAGGTGAGGGAGAAAGAAAGATGTTGGAAACAGGATGAGACACTAATAAAAAGTGACTTTAAATTTTAGGTTAATGTGTTATGGAGCTGCGAAGGACGGAGAGGCTGAGATTAAGATAGATTTGAAATTATGATAAATGTGCAGTGACTTCACTGCTGTCTGTACGGAAAAAGCATTAAAGCACAATGGGAGATAACAAGAAAGACAGATGTGTGACACAATGCATCCAGATAGAAATAGGAATGTAGCATGAACAGAAAACAGACGAAGATGAAAAGAAGGAGGAGGTAAAAATGGATGAATGGGCCAGACGCTCCTGTGGTGAACGGGCAGCGGTACAGACGGGAGACGAGCGGTTTGCTGGCACAAACTGGGCTGACTTTCCTCTGCATGACCATAGCAAAATGTCTTTTCCATACTCTCTCTCTCTTTCTCTCTCTCTCTATGTCTGCCACTCTCAGTTCAAAGGTTTTCTATCTGCTACTTCATCAGCCTGTGTCTCCAGGGTGGTTGGTGCGCGAGGCTCCGGCCAGCAGCAGGATGACACAGCTGGGAGGTGGCGCTCACACTGTGAATGAATGTGTACTTGTGTGTGTGTACAAACAGACCCACTGTGTGTGTGTGTGTGTGTGTGCGTTCCAGCTCGCTGTAAAATCCCAAAATAGGTGAGAAAACCTTGAAACTGCATTCAAGGACATTTTTACGACAGACACTGTCACACATCTGCTCCAGATCAGAGATGCTTTCCAGCTGCTGCGGGATTCTGTTGTTACTCTGTAGAAAAGAAGAAAAAAGCTTGCACATCCAAAAAGTAAATATTAGCTGCTGGACCGAAGCACAAGTACAAATATAAGGTGCAGATTCTGCACACTAAATGATGCTCCCAAATATTTTAATGGTATTGCTCACCAAATGATGTGAGATTTTGGGTCGTAGCCCTTCATCAGATATGTTGGTGAGTAATACCATTGAAATGTTTGGGAGCATCACTTAGTGTGCAGACTCTACTCTTCATGTTTATTCTGTTGTTACTCTAACACTATTCTTTTAGGTTGTTTTTGGTATTAGTAAAATCAGCTAATTGCTGGGCTGTTTTGAGTTTTGTTAAAGAATCATCAGGCCTTTAAAAAACTGATCAATGGTAACTGATACTTGCAGGACTATGAGATCCTGGATGTGAAGCTGTTTATCACTGCAAACAGAACTCTTAATACTGTTGAAGAACGTAAAGAAAGTTTTTTTGCATGACCTAATATATGCTGAACTTCTCGGAGCATTGGTGTAGAATGCAGCATACTAATAACAGTGAGAGACCCTGAAGACCCACACAGGTTGTGGCTAATTAGCCTAATTAGCCTAATTAGACTTCTGGTCAGGTTGGAGTTTTAGCAACATGCTGGACACATTTTTATATGCTTCAGTAGATAACCCTCAGATGTAAACACAACAGCATTTTTAAAATTTCTATAATGTGATGCATTGCGTCGTGGGATTTGTTGACAAACAGCAGTGCATGCAATAAACACAATTACTGGTGTAAATTCTTATGGGCATT
This sequence comes from Naso annulatus, assembly GCA_029783625.1. NCBI lineage: Eukaryota > Metazoa > Chordata > Actinopteri > Acanthuriformes > Acanthuridae > Naso > Naso annulatus. The sequence goes on along the minus strand of JAPZDX010000020.1, from coordinate 15,835,703 downwards.
AAGGAAGAAAGATCCACTATGTGAGGTCACCATATTTTAAGAACCTAAAGAAATAAATGCAAATTCAAAAAAGCAGTGATCAGCGGTCTACGACGCATGGTTGATGAGTTATGAAAAGGGGGCGTGGCTAAAGTGTAGGTGCAGGGCAAGCCATGGCCAATGAAAGTGTGTGTGTGCATTTCTAAAGAGTCTGGCCAAGTTAAATGAATCTGTTTAGAAGTCATGCACCTGTTTGTTACAGGCCACTCCCACTGCCACGCCCCCTTTTGTCAGTCAGCCCAAACAGTTAATCAGCTGTCCTTTGGGTCATGACCAACCTTTGCAGTAAATCTTGATCAAGTCTGTGAATCCGTTTGAAAGATATGCACCTTTTGTAATAGGACATTCCCACCATCACACTCCTTTCAGTCAATTGGCATGAGCACAAACACTACCTTCATATGCACACATTTGATCTCCATGCCAAAATTCAGCCTCCTAGGGTGAAAACTGTGGCTGCCAAAGTGTAGGGAATTTTTGTGGACTGACCGACCAACCGATCGACTGACAGAGCGACTTAAAGAGCTGCTGTTCACAGCTGAAAATAAAAGGTACATGCCCTATCAGTAAAAAATCCTAAAAACTAACAGATGGGTTGGAGAAATGTCTAGACAATACCAGAACAGGAGATGTCTAATCAAGCAAAAAGACGGAGGGACCCATTCATATGTGAGACCTTAAAAAATTTACATTGGATCAGAGGATATTTCATCAATGAATATGTCAGTAAGAACAACAATTTGACTAAAGATAAAATACTTGTGACTGTTTTAGACAGCTGTATTTTACAGTAATTCTGTACTTAAAAAGGATCGAGGTTCAATGGCAAACTCACTGTACAATAAAAACTCTATTGTAACATGTAACAGTCATATGCTACTGTGAAACACACATACACACACGGGTTTGCGCAAACATTCTTGTTAGGACTTTACATTGACCTCCATTCATTTGTACAGCCTAACCCAAACCTTTACCCTAACCCTGACCTTTACCAGTTTATGCCTTAGCCTAACCTCAATTCATACCTTACCCCTAAACTCAACCAAGACCTCAGAAATCAAATCATGCCACATTAGGACCAGTCTTTGGTCCCCATGAGGACTACTGGTCCTCTCATGGTCAGTGTTTATGCCAGAAAACGTCCTAAATACGTAACAAAAACCAGACACACACACGCACACACAGGTGAAATATAAGTGGGAGTAAAAGCACATGCAAAAAAGAACATTGTGGATGAAACCCACACACGCGGAGCTGATTTCCATTTTAAATGTAAAAGGTACAAACATCACCTCCTCCTCTGATCCCATCCACCCTGTAATTATTCATTTCTCCATTATCTCCCACTAACTCGTCACTCAGAGAGAGAGGATGATAAATAGACTGAGGGAGAGAGAGAATGGACTTAACGATAAGAGAGAAAAAGCATCTGTTCAATTTGAAATGTGAAATTTATCATGTTCTACAATCACAGGTATCTCATTACTTCTACATATAGTATATTGATTTATTTAAGCAATTAACTGTTAGTCTAGAAGAGTTTTAAGTGTAAAGCATACTGCATACAGAACGGCCCATGGCACAGATACAGTACTTCCTGCATTTGCAACAAGCCCTTGCAGCCAGTGGTCAGATAGTTCAGTCATGGGCTCCTAAGATGTGCGTATAAGAGTGTATGTGTGTGTGTGTGTGTGTGTGTGTGTGTGTGAGTGTACAAGTCGTTGGGAGGTAGAGGGGAGGACAGACAGAGATTGCTCAGCTTATTTTCCTCCTCGTTAAGTCTCACTTCTACCATCACCCTCCATCAGCCTCCTGCAAGCACTCACACACACGCGCATGCACGTGCACGCACACACACACACACACACACGCATGCACGCACACTCTCAATCATACACACACGCATACTGTCGTCCATCAGCAGTGTCTTGCTCGACTCGCATTAGTTCTCGCCCACTCCATTTCCCCTGCAGGACACTTCCTCAAAGCACCGGCAAGACCCCTGAGATGAAGGGAAGCGAAGCGGACACTCGTCAGTCTTCATCCAAAACCACTTAAATGGACACCTCTCTTTCTCTCTCTCTCACACACACACACACACACTAAAAGACATGCACACATCACAAGGAACTCATTCACATTCAAAAACACAAAAGCACACTCAATGAAATGGATGCAAAAGGACACAAGCTTGTGTGATTACATGCAGCGCACAGGCAAAAAGAGATTCACCCAAGCACACATCACAAGCACACACACACACACAGCACAACTTTCATCACTTCCTCACTGAGCCATCGGTCAAGCCAACGTTGACAGAACTCATCAGGGGAAATGAAATGAAGAGAGCCGAAAATAATTTAGTTACCTCTCAAGTGACCAAGGTGTCACATTTACTCTCCTCATCCACCTTTTTCACACACACACACACACACACACACACACACACACACACACACGCACACACACATATAATATAGCTATAAGCAAGTATACTGTAAGTACATTTTAAGTTTTTTGTATTGTCGCTATACTATAGTATATATGGTAGTAGTGTGTTTTACTATATTCTCTACAGCAGTGTTTTCTCAAAGTGGGGGTCGGGGTCTACTGAGGGGTCGC
>JAPZDX010000020.1:15817847-15832939 GCA_029783625.1 Naso annulatus | reverse complement strand
TCAAACTGGACTTAAAAGCGAGAGCGACAACAAACAAAATAAAGCGCGAGCAACCAGTTGCAGCGGATTTGCCTCCCAACATGTCTCATGCTACAGCTAACGTTAGCTTGCTAGCTCATTTGCAGACGTTATCTGCTGCAACTTCAAATAGAAACCAACTACTACTGTGAAACCACACTATGTAAAAAGTGAAAAATCTCCTGTGATTTGGAATATATTGTTGAATAATTCAGTAAACCCGAGGTAAGCATCACCCCTGTTACCTTGACAAAAACAGTGGCTGGGATGTTTGTATTGCCCTTTGGATTACAACTGACAAAGAGATTCTCACATGTCTTGTTCAGTTAATTCTTACTTATTTGGCTCAACAAAATAACCCTCATTGTGATATTTGAAGCATAACTGTAATCAATAAAGGTAAAAAGCGTATGTTTCAGGTTGTGTAGTATTTGTTTTCATGAAACTCTGGTGAAATATACTCATGTCTTGTCTTCGGCCTCTTACTCTGTCAGTCATCTCTCTTCTTAGCTTCCTCTATCAGTGTCCTCTGTCCCGTCGCTTCTGTCCTAATGTCTCATCAGGCAGCTGAGCTGAGATGTCCACTCGTTTGTGTTCTCGTTTTAATAATGAAATAAATGTAGTTTGCAGGAGCTTCCAGCCACTGTTTCTGTCATTGAGAGGTATATCACAGGTATATTTTCGACTTTCTTTTGTCTCTGCGCCATCCATGCTGAGTGTAAACTCACTAACGAATTCACACAAGCTCCTGCTGCATTTTCTTTCTAACGGCAGCTTTGAGCTCAAACACTTTCAGAAATCCAAAAAACAAAAGCAGCTCAGAGACAAACTGCTGCACTCACTGAGTCGCCACTGTTTCGGATTACCAATATTTGACTTTTTTTTTTTTTTTTTTAAATTAAATCTAATATAACTCCTTCACACAGATAGTGATCTATGCATAAAATTTGCTTGTCATATCTGTAATTACCCATAGTTTTCTGAAGATATATTTCAACACAGGTTATCTGAATTTGATGTTTTGCTTATTAATTTTTGTTACATTCCAGATCAGTTTTGGGTCTGTAAGAACAGTTGGGAGGTAATGCTGAATAATTTTGATTATGATTATGTTTACGTTTGGTCAGAATACAATACAATGCACTTAACCTACATCTTGTAATTGTAAGAATGGTAAAAAGTTGGATTTAAAAACTGAAACATGCCTTCATAAAAAAAAAGGAAAGGTACGATAAAAATAAACAGTTTCTTTAATGATTAAATGAAAAAAAATGTTGAAATAGAGTAAGTCAGCATCTAACAACAGCATATGCAAAACTTGCAGGCTGATATCACTCGTGTAGGACAAAAACTTTCAACTTTATCCAAGGTTTGAAACTGAACAGTGAACAATGAAAAGAGCACGTTAAGACTTGTTCATAACTTGACACTCAAAGTTCAGGACTTGGGACTTCAGTGCTGACACTTGGAGGTATTTTTCGACTTGCCAAACAATGATTTGGTTCAAAAAAATCTCTGTCATTGATGGATCACCTTGACTGACTGAAACAAAAGTCTCCTGTTGTTTTCTTTGACATCTGGGACTGAACAGGTGGGGAAAAAAAAAAAAAAAGAACAACCTGAAAATGTTTTTCTACAGTGATTCAGAAAATACCTGTAATTCTGCTTTATGCAGGTAAAACCTGCCCCAAAAAAGCCAAAATTATCCTTAATGCAGAAAATGTTCCCAAACTCCATGAAGGTGCTGCTTTTTCTCTTCATTTTGCTCTGCTCTCACTGAATGTTTTGCTGAGCTATTACTTATATTTTTTTTTTTCTTTCCATGAGACAAGCTGGAGAAACGGGGGAATTGTTCAATCTCTTCTTGGTACGAGCTGGAAACGGTGTTTCTGAGAAGAAAGAAGACAGAATCTGAGAGCAGGGTGGAGATTTATAAATCTCTGCTCAGAGCGAAGATATGTTTAGGTTCAGAGTTTTGTGTGAGGATGCTCCGGGGGTTTGATGATAAATGGTGCTACAGGGATGCTGTGTGTAGTTTGACTGAGGGAGAAGTGCTGTTTGCTGAATTGCTAAGATGTTTTGTTAATAGCTGTGTGTAGCGCGTTTCCCTTAGAGGGACAGAATTTCGGGTTGACTGCATTTTATGTACATGGGGGAACAAACGTAGTCTGTTTGGTCACTGCAGGTCTCACCTTTAGTTGCAAGACTATCAGTGTCCTTTAAATATACAGATGATTAAAACATTTTTTTTAAAAAGAGTTATTTTAGAGAATTTTTTTGTTAGTTCCTGTCTTGGATTACAACAAAGCACTAAGAGCTGAGGTGCCTACTAAAACAATAAAGATGAAGGCGAAGACTGTCTCACTGCGCTCATTATCAGTCTGCTACAAGGGGAAAATGGTGTGGCATTTTTGTGTTTGTATTTCTTTCATTTTTATAAACCATAAAAACGGCATACCTGCATGATTTGAGCCTGTTTCTGACCCAATTTTTGAGACACAGGACTCATTCTGGAGTTGAATCAGATTTCATCTGTTGTTTGCCGTGCAATGTGTTGACAGTTAGGACCAATAATCTGCTCCCGCCCCATCGTTGGATGATCGGATGAATTTCTGACATGTCAGAATTTTGGTCGGCTGTTGCCGGGCTCCTGCACAGTTGAAGCAGAGCGTCGAGTTGATTCACCGAGATCAGTGCCTTTTTTCTTACTGCGCCTGTGTGACGTTGCAAACAGACGTTTTCCCAGCCACCTGCGTGTCCATATGCACAGGTGCCTTTTTTTTTTTTGGATGTTTTACACACACACCATGGCAGCACATCTCCGCTTTGTATTAGCATAGCTATCAAACAAACATCTTCTACTGTTTTTCTACTTCGTTTTGTACTTCTTTGGTTCTTCTTCTTTTTCTTTGACATCTTCTGACCTACTTGCCTAGCTTTCAAACAAACAATTGTCCATAACCAGAACTGTCCACAGGGACCAAGCGAACTACAGCGTGAGCACTCAGATTGTGGCTTGACAACCGGACTCTACAACGGAGACAATTTACTAATTTACTCGTATGAGTTTAAATGAACAACAAGATTTACAAAATCATACAGCATATCCTGAGCTTTTTCTAGTAAGTTAGACTAGCTGCAGACACCTGTGGTGCACTTCAAGTTTTTTTTAACAGAAGAAAATAAAACAGTGAGTAAATGAATTATGGCTTGTCAAAATAACTCAAAATGAAAGAACAGAGCTGGACAAATGGAAACAGCTCGCTGTTTCATCTGAGACCAATTCAGTGAAGGAAGCAGAGTCTGAGCAGAAAATCAGAGAATGAACAGCAAGAGCTCTTTTTGGGGAGAGAGAGAGAAAGAAAAGAAAGAAAGAAAGAAAGAAAGAAATGAGCCAAACCTGAAAAAAGGGAAAAATAACTTCAGAAGTACTGCAGTCAAAAGAGGAAAAGAACTGAGAAGTGTTTTTGATAGTTGCTAAGCAGCGTTAATGGCAGTTAAAGGTTGCAGCATTCATTAGCTGATCACTGTAAAAAGAGATGTGCATATTAATTTACTTTAACTTTCTGACTCAAAACGTCACGTGTAAAATCAGATCCTTTTGAGCTCTGTAAAGGTGTATTCTATTGCAGACCTGCTTTATTTGATTGCATTAGTTTGCAGATTTCTTTTTTTTACCTAACGCTGCACAGTTATACATCTTTTTATCGTGACTGTGCAGGTCTGGCACGAGATGGTCAGCGTGACTTCATGACTCCTTCGTCTGGTCCTGCACACAGACATGATGAATCCTCTCCTGCTGTCGTAGAACTGGTGATGTGTCACGAAGCCCAGAGGAGGAAACAATGAGTGAGTCATCTGACGAATCCAAAGAGCTGCTGCAGGAATCTCACCCTGAACTCAAGAATGATTCGTAGCACAATTATGAAAACTGTGTCTCATTCAGGAACGGTATGAGCTGTTTCTTTTGTCAGTGCTGTTGACGAGATCATTGTTTGTCTGAGTACAGTCTGTTGCCTGTGGAGAAATATGCAGCAGCGGGAGAAAAGAACTTAACAAAAAAAAAAAAAAAAAAAAAAGCAAAAAACAATATTCAACAAGCAAACGTGAAGACGAACAGGAAGCAACAGAGTGACAGAGAGAAAGAACATTTAAAAAACAGTCAAATAAAAGCATCCTGACAATACAAAATAAAATATTTCTTTAAAATATAATCCACATAGATAAATAAACTCGGGGGTGATACTGAATATTTGCCATGGAGTCCTGTGATAATGTACCAGACATTTCATTTGACATTTGTAACTCTCTGATTTCACAGATGACTGAACATGCACATGGTTATCAGTGTGCAGATAATGACGAAAAATTATTTTAAAACCTCAAAGCCTTCCAGTGCCTCTGCTCATCACCTGGTTGAATTGTATTTTATATGAATGTAGGGTGCAGATGAAGACATCCTTGCTTATCTTAATAACTGGACAGCGGGAGGTTGGCTAAACCCTTTTTCTTCACAGTGGAAACGTAACGCTTCAGATAGAAGGCTGCATGTTCTTGTTGTTTTATTAAAGTAAAATGGTTTCACTTCATATTTTTAGTAAATGACTGAATTTAAATGAGGTTTTCCTTTCTTAAACACAGTTTGAGGCAATTGTACTGGATAAGGTAAACCTAACTCTTTGACAGACAAACCGTTAATAGCATAATACACTTTTTCACTTCATAAAAACACCAAATACACACATTTGCTTCACTTCCCTGACACTTACAGAACAGTTCAAAAACAAACAAAACACCTACAACATTATATGTACATAGATATATAAAATGTACACGGCAAAAACAAATACCTTACACACATTTGTAATACCCTCTACAAAAATAACTTATCGAAGGAGTCGGGGTGATGCAGCCACGAAGACCCATTGTTCAATTTCACATTTCTGTTACATCGCCAGATGACCTGAATAAAAAATATCACAAAGCTTGTGAGGTTAACCATAACACCTTCCTCATCGGCCATTTTATCTAAAAAAAAACAAAACAAAATTAAAAAAACAAGCTCTGAAAGCTTCAAAGCTAATAAGCAAGCCACAAAGTCCTGCTCAGAAGTACGGAAAATGAGTCTGCCGAAGAAGGTGAAAAGGTACATTTTATAAGTGCAGATTAGGAGCAGATAAACACACGATCTGCAGTGCTGCAGCTGAATGATGAGGCCGGGAGGACACAGATTTTTATGATTAGAGAAAGAGTGCAGTTACGCGCGGTGTCATCACCCGCTCCGGCCTGAAATCAAATACAGATCAAAGTCATTTTCCATGAAATCATAAACGTTATAGTTACCTCGTCACATACCTACACAGCACACCATACGCTAGTTCACAGTTACACACACGTGCCTAGTCACTAGAGGAAAAACAAAGCTATTCAGTAGTTAAGCCACTTTTGGTACAATTGCAAAATAGAGAGATACTGTATATCAAACAGATTCTGTTATACTGTTTTTTGTTTTGTTTTTTTTACAGGTTGTTACAAACAATGCAAAGATAATTGTCTTTATAAAAACTCCAGACTCTACCATACATAGACAAAGATTCTTTGAGTATAGAACACCACATAAGACTACTTTTATGGTAAAACTCGTATGAAATGACATCCCATTTGTGTGACTCGAAATTCAGAGAAATATCTTTGCTAGCTGTCTGTATTGTCAGTAATCACATCTGCACTTGCAAAGTGAGCTTTGTGGTCAAAAGCAAGAGGAATGCAACTTAAACCACTTTGATTTCAAGGAAGATATTTGGCTGTGGGTGTATTAACCTAGATTTCTGAGTCAGTTGCCAATCGAATACTAAAACTTTTGAACACAGAACACACTCATGGACATTCCCCTTCCAAAAAGCAAATTGTGTGCAAAGAAAATTGAAATGAATACGGGCTTGTTTTGCAGACCTCTGTTTTTCTTTATGTAAAAGAACTGCCAAGTCACATAAATGGGTGTTTTAATATTATTAATCCTGATACTCCAAAGCTCATACATAAACACAAAGCAAGAGTTAAATGCTGCCACAACCTGATTCCTGATTGGTCAGTGTATCCCATTGAGCACAGGTATAAGCGATAACCTGCATTGAATCTCCAAAGTTCCTCATGTCCTCTCAACTTCTTCCTGATGCAGATCATTAGTAGACCAAGGCACTTGCCCTTCCAGTTTTCTTAAATATGTTTTTGAGAGGAACTCAGATTGCTGTAGTGTGTAAAAGACCATTTCCCTTAAAATTCCAGCAACCTGTTCTCATTCCTGAGTCATCAAATTGAGACATTTCAGTCGTGCTTCTCTGGGTCTCATACGAAGGCGCAAGGTACCCGTATCCTCTGCCAGATAGCCTTTTTTTAACATGACCGAGAAACCAGACAAATCTGCCAGGCTGATGGTTTTTAGTTCTGGCAGAGGGACTCCCACCCTTCCTGTCCCATCAGGCCAATCACAACTGGTCATCTACGTTTAATAGGATGACGGACAGAGGAGCGTTACCGGTCCACATTTGAAAATTCACTCTTGCTCCTCTAATTGGTTGTATGTTTATCCATGATGTGTCATTAGTCATTTTCAATTCAAATCTGACCATCTGGGAATGAGAACAGTCTAGCAAATTCTGACAAACTGAGATAAGGTCAGTGACTTTCAGTAACTTTATCCCCTTTTCTTGTATGTTTATTTTTGGGTAAATATCAATAGCCAATTCCTCCTCCTCTCTCTGCAAGATCCAACAATAACTGTGTGTAATAGTAGGAGTCCAATTGGAATTTTAAATATGAAAGGACAGAAAGAGATCAGGTAAGAGAAAAAGAGAGAGTTGGACATAGAAAGTAATGAGACCATAGAAAAAATACAGCTAACCAAATATAGCAAATACCAAAACGAACACGCTCCACAGAATTTCACAGAATTCCTGATATATAACAATGGACACACAGAGAATACACTTTGGACCTCATGTGAATGATAACACAGTACAAAACAGTAGAAATACAGTTACCACCATTGTGTGTGTATTTATATATAGATATATATATATATATTTCTCTACAGTACTTTTCTGAAGAAGTTCTTGGCTGAGTGGAGAACGATGGGACTTCTCTGCAGGCCACATTAAAACTTGTGTGTTCTTTTGGAACTCGGGGACTCGACACAGTTTGTGTTAATCGAATTAAACGGAACTAATACATGAGTGCCACTGTCTGATTCTAATACATATGTGATGCATGTGTTTGATTTTTTGATTTTTGATTTTTTTTGGTGTAGTTATTTTAACGTTCTCCCTCTTTGTTCAGAAGCGACCACTTTAAATCTAGTGAAGGGATTATTATGCACTTACAAATATCTAGAAATCTATCAGCAGTAAAACTCTACACTGAACATTTCACTTACGTAAATGGCAGCTGAAAAAAACTGGATGATTTTCCGAAGTGTTTTGGGCATTTATGTTTTTTTGTTTTCTTTTTTTTTTTTCTCTTCCTGGCCTAGAATGAAACTAACCTCGAATTCTTTGACCTCTTCAGGCTTTCGGTGGCTGTGGGAACCCTGTGTATCTGTCCTGTGCTAAATGATCATGCGCTGACCAAGAGCTTTCATCTTTATAGTTTCAATGATCTCCCTCCGCTTCCATCCTTTCCTTCACCTGCACTGATCTGAGAGACAGGTGACGGGAGCTCGCTGAGGCAGTGTGATCCAGACTGCCCAGCTGTTTGGTTTGAAGTCAGTGCAGGTGGAGGAGAGGCGGCCAGCAGAGAAGAAGAATGACTCTACTGCAGCTGAACTCCACCCTCATCTATCTTTCCCTCCCTCAAGACCGTGCATCTGTTTTTGACTTCACTATTGTGATCACACTCGTCGCTGTTGCCACCTTCCCTGGTATGAGTGGACCAATGACGGATGATGGTACCCCTCCTCCTCCCCCTCCAGCCCGAACCCCAACCCCGACGGTGGGGCTCCTTGCCACAGTCCTGGCAAACGTCTGCAGCGCCTCGTACTTAGACCTGAGAGCGTCCAGCTCAACACGCATCGAAGCATTCTCATTGGCCAGTTTGTCCACCTCCTGCTGTAGCTGAGCCTTCTGCTTCTCCAGCTCCTCCTTCTGGGTGACTCGCTTCACCCGGCAGCTGGCGGCGTAGCCCCGGTTCTTCAGTGTGCGCCGCCGTTGTTTCAGCTGCAGGATCTCCTCTTTGGAGAGCCCTCGGAGGTGCTGGTTCAGCTCCCGCACCGACATGGTCACCAGCTCCTCGTCTGTCAGGCTGGTGCCATTCTCCCCCGGCTCACGCTTCACCTGGGGGACACAAGGCAGGAGGGGGAGTGAGGATGAGACAGAACATATCAAATACAGAGAATTTTGTGTAAAACATGCTTTCTTACCTTCAAGGCTTTATTTCCTTTGTTAGTCGTCGTCATGCCACAAGAGCCTCGCTCTTCTGAACAGACCTGAGGAGACGCAAGAGAGTACAAAACATGAGCAAAGAAACATCATAAAGACAGCTTAAATTGTTTGTAAGACAGGTTAACGGAATAGGAGCATTTAAAAAAGACCATTGCTCTATTAAAGAACAATATCGCTTCCTTGAGATTAAAATTTAAACCGTACTAACTGTCAATACCCACCTGGACAAGTGGAGACACACCACATTGAAATCTACTGTTGGCGCTCTGTTGTGTGAGCATGTTTTAAGTATTATGCATCTGTGTCACAGTGCACAAGTGAAAGTGACAAACAAACTTTTCTTAGAATTTCCCTGGTTTCCTGTTTCCTGGCGGTTATACTGACAGTGCCCACTACCTTTGTGTTGTTAGACTCTTATTGGCTGGCTTTAGGCCAATAGGAATGAAATGAACGTGAAGAAGAGGAAGTGGTAAAATTTGTGGGAAGGACTCCAGGGGAAAACCAACTGTTAGAGCCCTAACGCACACATGCACACACACACATGCACGCGCGCACACACAGAGACAGGGAAGAGGTAGAAAAACAGATATAGACTTACACCTACTAGGGGTACAAATGAAGGCCAACCCAAATCAAATGTTGTATTTCCATTTGTACCGAAATTGACAAAGAGACAAAAGGATGGAGACAAAACAGTGTGAGTCAGACGTAAACAAAGAGGGCGCCTGGAAGAGCAGAAGATGAGATCAGTCCTTAGAGCACACAGCTCCACAGAGGAGCATCTCCGAGAGCTCTCAAAGAGACGCTTTGTATGGTGCACTGCTCTGGCTCTCATCTCTCAGACCTCTGTGTGCGCATGTGTGTGTGTGTGTGTGTGTGCGTGTTCGATAAAGTGTGGCTATTGTTTTTTCTTCTGCTGCGGTCCCAAGTTATGATTTGAAGGCAGTTGTTAAGAAATAAAATATGCCATTTTGGTGACATTCCCACAAAAATATGACACTGTCTTTGCCAACTGGCCTCGTACTTGTTTTGCTGAGTGTCTACTCGCTGTCTCATCTCTGATTCACCCAAAAAATTCCCAGATTCAAACAAATTTCACATCGATAACAGAACAAGTGTGAAAAACTACAGATCACCACTGTCCTCCCCCTATTAGCACATAGATAGCCAACTGAGTCAACCTCCACAGGGTTCAGCCGCAGAGACAGCCTTGATTTGCCATTATTTATAGCCTGAGTAAAGCCACACTCCAAAAGTAATTAGACTTTAGAAACAACGAGAAGAGAGGGAGCAAGTGAAGAGAAGAAAGCCAAAGAGAAAGATGGCGAATGTTTCGACTCTCAGCCACAGCCTGTTGAAATTGAATTAACCCTTTCCAATTTGCTGCTTATAAAGATAAAGTGGACCATAAGAAGAGGCGAGGAGGAGCTGCAATTGATCCACAAGCTCAGGTGGGTTTCCCCGTTCGCACCAGTTTAATACAAACCAAACAAGCAGCACTGAGAGGGACGCATGAACTACACACACATGCATTTTGTAAAATGATGGCGCAGTGAAAATGTATCGATTCCATCCATCATTCAGCCTTATTGATGTTTGATTTTCTTCTTCTTTTGATTTGTGGGTGTTTGTCTCGGTCCATTTGTCACCTCAGGGAGCTGACACTGGCCGCGTGTCTGCAGCTAATCGAGGGCGATGGGGACCAGGTCACCTTCAGCTGCGCGCAACAACAAACAATCTACGAATACCAACTTGATCTAACTTTAATGCATCTAACTTTAACCTTTTTTAATACATCGTCTTAAAGACGGGGATCACACACATTTGCACACAGGCACACTCAAATCCACAGACCAAAACACGGCCGTCTTACAGGTATTTTTAGCACCTGAGAGAGGCTACGTGTCTGCAAGGCTGCTTGTCTTTACACTTGGCTGGCAGCTCAGCTCACGACCAGCCAGCTCCTAAGATAACCCCCGTCATAATTAGGCTGGCAGACACTCTGTCGCTACAGTAATGGTGATAAACTTGGGCAATTAAATATTCTGCTGTTCAAACACAGCCAGTCATTTGGGCTCCGCGCACACACTCATTCATGTACAAAAAGGTGTGCGTTTGTGTGTGAGAGGCCGATATAAAGACACACCGGGGGAGAGAGCGCCCTGTTCCTCCACTGAGCCTACATGCAAATGAGAAGTGCAGTGCTGCGAGAGTGAAAGCACTCAGGACCGCTGACAATTGAAAACAAAAAAGGTAGAACTGCACAACAGAGCGGCCAATGCACTTTATATTGATGTTTTCTTCCAGAAGCTGTCCATTGTCATCAACATGTGCACTTTCCCACGGTTCACTCCTCATCAGTTTAAAGTATGGATCTTGCTGCCGGGTGTCTGTGGGAGAAAAAGTGGAAACTGTAGGAAGCTGCTCACACAGAATCTTTTATTGAAGTGAGCCGGGAGAAATGAACAAGGGACGGAGACACAGAGGGAAAGACAAATGGAGTTGTACACAGATGAAGAAGCAAAGGGAGGAAAACAAGCCCTTTGTGATTCTCAATGCAGCTGAGCAATTTCATCTTCCATGCTGCTGACAATCTATCATTTTATCACCCGCCCAGATGAGCACGCAGTCTATTTTCTCTATCAGCATATTTTGGGTTTTCAAGGTCACCCCTGAATCAATATTCAAACTATTCAAGATTCCTTATTAATATTTTTTATTTGGACAAAATTTTCTTTCTGTTTTACCTCAACACAGTGAGGCCTGATTTGGATACAGCTTCCAAGCAGAAAGTTTCTTCTGATAAGGTCATCACCATCATGGTGGACTGTACATTTCTCCTCAAAAACACCATGAAGAATCAGATCTCAAGGCATCAGAGAGGAGGGGGACGAGGAATAGAAGGAGGAGAGGGAGAAGCTCCTCTCTATTTAGTGTCCAATCTGGTACGTCCTCTCCTCTGGCTGTTTGTGTCACTCTCCCTGACAGCCTGAAGTACCAATGTGTCTCACTGCCACCAGGGAAACGCTCTGAGCTCAGAGCGAGTCAGTATATCTCTGTGAGGGAACAGGAACTTGCATCTTTCTAAATTGTGCTGGCATGACAACGGGACAAAACTTATATGTTTACATAGCGAATAATTTGCTGGCATGCATAGGACCCACAGAGATCCATATTGTACATAGAAAGATGTGCAGTCAACAGGCTTTAAGTGACTGCTCATAAAGTCATAAGTGATTGAAGTATGAGTCTGATAAGAGCAGATCACTGACTCATAATGAGTCCTAATCTGACTCACAATTTTGTGCTCAGTATCATCGTGTCTTTGCACCCACCTATGTTTTGTTTCTCTCTAATGTTACTACATAAAGTATTCAGCCATTTAATTTCTCTAATGCTTCACAATTAGAATCAGTTTTTAGAACAATGAGCAACAACTTGCTTTGCCTTTATGCATAAACAACATGACATCTCCTCAGAGTGAGGCTAAAACTACTCAATCGCCACCTGGTGGCTGGATGCAGTACAGACCATAAACCCAACCTGCATTTCTAGACTATGAGACACGGGCCAAAATGAGTTATCAAAGTACACATCAGAAATATTTCCCCAAAACATTATTTTTGTCATTTTAGGTAATTCTTATCATACCAGTGTACGTTCAAGTATAATTTTTCTCATAATTTTGGTTTTATTAGCGTTTTGATGCTATAAAAAGGGGGTGTGGTGTCTTGATTGACAGCTGAGTGCTGCTCGTGATTGGGAGGGGTGGCTGCATTGTCACCATACCAGAATGTCAGTCCCTGTACCCAGAATATTTTGGTTTATTTGGTTTATTTTTGTACAGTGGGAGGAAATACAAAATCCTCCATGTCATCTTTAGATGCAGTCAGTGGTCGATATACGAAAGTAATATTGAAATATTACTCTCGACTGCTGTTTTTTCAGTTTTCCTGTTTCACTTTGTATTGAGAGACTTAAAAAATGTTTCGCTCTCTCAATTTATTTTGTGGAACCTTCCTGCTAAATTAACTTGTTCTCAGAATGTTTCTCTGACTCACAGGCTCACAAAACTGATATAAAGGGACCAAATTAGATTTTATTTTTGGACATCATTTCACAAGCATAAGACATCTTTATTTGAAACCCGTCAGGTCCAGTTTTCACTGGCTCTGCTGTGGCATGTGCAATAAAGCTGGCATGTTGCAAAAATAATAATGGCAATAAAAATACAATAAAAAAGGCTAAATGTGCACGCTCACAGAGCCAACGTATTTTTCAATTTTATGTCACCCAGTCATGACTCTGTAACCTCTAAATGTGATTTTTTTTTCCTGTTATGAAGCACCACAGGCGCTTACTCGATGGCAAGACAGTCCTGAATCATAATTTTGTCGCCTTCAGCCATCTTACTGACTGATGCTGGCAGGCTGACTGGCAGCAGGAGAAAGCACCTTTTTCAGCTGTTAGCCACCTTAACAAACTCTGTCACATCTGACCATCATTTCCATCAATCCTCCTGCCATCACCTGCTTCCCTTTTTGAACCCCCACGCACACATCCCTTCCTTCTTTCTCCAAAAACCCCGCCAGTCAGGATGAATAAATGTCAGCCAAATCAAATCCACCTACATCAGACTTTTTATTCATAAAATAAAGAAATGAAATATGCAAACAATGACCAGGATGAAGAGTTACCACTCCACATTGAGGTCAGGAGTAGGTGGATTAAAGCGTAACAATGATGATGATGAGTCAGAAAGTGAAGCTAAAGTTTTATGTAAAGGATTACTCTGTATTAATTCAGGAAAAGGGCACAAGAGAGAAATAGGAAGAAGGTGTAATAGAGCACGAGTGCAGCTGACATGACTGATCTTATAACTCAGCTAGAAAAGACCCCCTGCTGCAGTCACGACGCAACACAAAGCCGGGAAGGACCTGGTGGTGAAGTGAGAGGATGTCAGATGAAGGATGAGGTAAGAGAAGGGAGATAGCAGGCAGGAGGGGGGCGAGACAGAAGGAGAGAAAGCTGGAGAGCAGAACGGTGATCCCTATGATTCACATCCACGTTCAGACAGAGCAGAGGTCTGTTGCTACCCGCGGAGCGTAGAGGGTCGGGTGGCATCCATCAGATACATATGCAGGAGAGAGGAGCAGAATAAAAAAGAGAGATGAGATTTGGGGAGGAGGGAAATGGTGCGTGTGTGTGTGTGTGTGTGTGTGTGTGTGTGTTGGAGGGGCAGTATGGAGATGTCAGCACTCTTAAATTCAGAGAACAGCACTTTCCTTCTATCAGGCAGTCATTCTGTCAAGTCCACAGGGACGGAGACGAGCCAGTGCCAGCCACGCCGAAGGCCACATATATTACATGCCCTGCCCACACAACACTTGCTCAACAACAAGGTGGCAGGACTTTGAGTCTGCATTAAAAAGAAAAAAAAATCAGAAACTTTGCTGCAGACGTTAAAAGGAAATGACCAGAGACGCTGGAGTGAACATTAGCCAGGATGTAACACAATGCTTTTCAGTCAGCAATGAAAAAACGCAGATCGCCCACACCCGAGAATGAGAATGTGAAAGTTCAATATCAGGGTGCAATGCCTGGCAAATCCGGTCCACCTTTGGAGAAAGAGAAGAGCTTGAAATTCTCAACAATGGCAAAGTGCTGATTCAAACAGTGGCGCCGAAATAAGTTTGCTCAGCAGGGCGCTGCTCGGCGCTCTGATCCCTGCTGACAATTGAAGCCACCAGTTGGACTCCTAAGCACGGATTAAACACAGAGGAAAAGTCATTGCAAAGACGTGGACATATCACCTTGCTGAAGCGAAGGCAGCCTGTTCAGCTGATTTGATTACTGAGCTCACGGTAAGGAGGGAAGGGGGGGTCTGCGTTTGCGTGTGTTGGGGGGTTCGTTAAGTCTCTCAGAGCAGAAAAGTAAAGGCCGAAAACATCTAGTGCAGGGGAAAGGAGAGGTTATCTGCGTACTTTGCTTCACAGCCCATCTGCAGACTCTGTTCCAATAAGTGAATTGGCTCTCTTCTAGTATTTCCAGAGCAGTTAATAGACTAGCAGCTGAGGGGCCCAGGGGGGCTCTGAACCGAGATGGAGCAGGAACAATAAATCCGTGTGTCAGCAATCACAGGACTATAGATTATACGGTTGATGAATATTTGATGGCTGATCTTCCACAAGAAATCAAACCCACTACTTCTTAGAGGATCGCCTCATTCACACTCGTCAAGGATGAAGACCCACGATGACGATCAGCCAGCAGCTCCACCTTCCTGCTGGTGCTCCTGTGAGCAAGAGGCGGTTCTTTACAAGGGAGCAAACAGACGTTTATGACCCTGTATACGCCGTGTTGCCACCTTATACAGCCGAATTGAATCAAGCTCAGTTTGATTTTGCTTTTATTTCACACTGAAGGGCCACCAAATGCACAGGTGATTTCTTGTTCTGTGCTTCGGTGTGAAAAAGTCTTTTCAGAACTGATCCACACAACCGCATTAAATTTAAATTATGGCTGTTAGAATGATGCCGCAGACACTTTAGAGACTTTACCTCCGCACTCAGCTGCTTCCAAACAAGGCCTGAACAATGTAATAAAGCAATAGAGAATAAATGATATAACGTATCAAAC
>JAPZDX010000020.1:15783352-15803810 GCA_029783625.1 Naso annulatus | reverse complement strand
TTCCTCCTTGCAGTATTTACTGCTTTATTTGAGAACCTTCGAACCACAGACGTTTGTGGCTCCACTTTTTGTGCCCTTTGCTCCCTCTTCTCTTTGTTGGCCTCCCGGTAGTGGAGCCAGCTGGCTGCTAGGACTGCATCTTGCTGCTATTTCTTATCAAGTTCTTTTGTCATTAAAGACCAGAGTTTTTAATCTCAAGTCCAGTGCAAAGGTTTCATGGAGAACAATATTGTATAATATTTTAGATGCATAGAGAGCAATTACCAACTTGGACACTTTTTTCTTTGGTTAATATTCCTTCTGTCTGGCAGTATTATTCTCGAAGACCCTTGCACACGAGTAACACTTTGGAGGCTGTCACATATTAAGAAGGAGAAACAGTAACTCAGAAAATGAAGCTTTCTTCTATTATGTGGTAAATGGACTCTGTCCTGTTTTTTCTTATTGATTAATACTGCCATTCAACTTTAATATTCAATTATATAGTTATGAATAATTAATAACAAAGGTCTACTTTTCCTGTCTGCCCTGATCTTCACAGTGAACCACAAACCACAAAAATGGCTCAAAGAGTGCTTGTCTCTCGCACAAACTCACATTTTTCTCAACTCAGAGCATCAACAGATGCATTAACGAAGCTCAGGGTAAAGAAATTTGCATCCTTGGACTCAAGAGCCTGTATCAGCATGTGAAAGGTTGAATCCCATTTTGTAACAGGTGCTTGTTTGGGTCGCAGCACAGGCATATCTGGCATTGAGTAGACTTCTGCTTGTCTGTGGTTATTGTTCTAATGGAAGAATTTCACCATCTTATTTGTCCACTGTTGGTTGTTTGGGAGAGTGTTTTCTTGCTTGGAAGAACATAAATTGGGTTGTGAGCATGGATGTATCTTCTAAGTCCCTTGCCCATAATTGAGAACGATTGGAAAGCACTCGCAATTATCTTTGCAAATTCCTCATCAGCTGTGGCCTTTAGCATAAATTGGCTTGTAGAGCTGCAATTGGATGTGGTGTGTGCCTGAGGAGTGGCAGCAGATACTGCAGCTGCAACAGTTCCAGTAGAAACACTGGTTATTCTAATTTTCGGGCATGCTATCTTACCTCCTTCTCCTAACTGTGCAGTTCTAATCAACTTATGAAGACTGTAAGCAGACCCTGCTTGGCATTTTTACCTTACAAAGTCTGCATTAAATGCATCCAAATGCTTTGTTGTTTGCAACTGTGACTCATCTTGTTTTCTGCTGTTCTGCATCCTCCATGTTTTTTACACTTGAGGAGCCTGAAGTCTGCGTTTAATTGTGTTACCCTTCCTCTGTGTCCTCTGTGCTTCCTTTTCTGTGTGTCTGTGTGTTTAAGCATTGCAGGTGCACTGTGCTCCTTCCCTGAGTCTCCTGACTCTTAGTTCTATGCTGATTACAAAGGACTGTCCTCCACCAAGCTCAAAATCTTGCACTGTGTAAACTCCAGCTTTTTATTATCTTGTCACTGGATTGTTCTTTGTGTTTAATTGCAGATATATTATGGGATTAGTCAAGCATAACCTATCTTTGTTGTGAAACAAAAAAAACACACCACCCATAAAATAGTATGGACAAAAAATAAGAATTTCCTAAATTAATTAAAATTATAAACAGAATATGAAGAAATAATAGTTATGCCATTTTGTGAAAGACCTGTTGCAGAGATATCAAGTGAAGTTAGCATGCTAATAAGCTAGCCTCCAGCCCTTCTTGTCTGGTAACATTCCCTCGTACTTCAAGAGGTGATAGTGATTCTGCCTTCAGTTCAGCATGAGAGGATGAGGAAGTAGCACCCAAGAGCAACAACTAATGTTGAGCTGCAAAGAATGAAATGAGAAAGATGCAAAACAGAAGTTAGAGACTGCTCTTTTAACCCTTAACATATAAATTAGACTGCAACAAAAATAACTGTTAGTGCTAACCTTATTTAATTTACTGATAGCTTCTTGTTTTGTTTTTTATTTTTTTTTCCCCTTGAAACTTTATTTTCAACACAACGTGCAGGGATATACTAAACGAGGATTGCCATCAGAGTCACAACACATACTGTATATACATCAGGAAAGTAGACAGATCAAAACATAGAGAAAAAAAAGATAATTATTTTACCCTCTCTTTTTTAATTTGCAGGTAGCAAAAAGTAGGGCAAGGGCACTGTCATACCGGGCCTGTACAGGCCATCGGCTGGTACCCCCGCACCTTAGTCTCACTACCCGCAACCAGCAAATACAGTTTAAGAAAAAACAAAACACCTGCACCTTTCAAGCTTTTCCTCTTTTTCTTTTTTTTATGTATATACTGTATATACCTGTCATACATATATACCCACCATGTGCACAGTGTATTAAGAAAAACAACAACCAAAAAAAAAGCAAATGCAAGAAAACAACCCAACAGGAAACAAGCACAAAACAAACACACACACACACAAAAACAGCAACAACAACATCAGGAGTTCAGGAGTTAATTAAGAATTCACACACTTTTCAAATAATAAAGATCCAAAATTCAAAACCAAGAACGCAATCACAGCTCCTCAAGACAAGAAATTAAAGGCCTCCATAATTCAACACAGATCTCTCCATGACCATATTTTTACATGTCAATCTTTCCGATTGCAAAAATTTTATTAAATGATCTATAAACATTTTAAATCTAGGTGGTGACTCTCTTTTCCAGAGAGCGAGGATGCATTTTTTAGCAAAATATGATAGAATTATCAACATTCTGCATTTTTTATTGTCTTAATGAAGACCGGGCATGTTATTTGATAAATAAAATTTAAATCAAACTCTAATTCTAAAACTGATTTAGTAAAAAGAAGAACTGAAATCCAGATATGTTTAAGTGATGTACACCACCAAAATAGGTGCATAAATGTTCCCCCTTTTGATTTACATCTTGGGCAGAGTGGTGAGTTGTTTTTGGAGATTTTATGCATTTATATTGGTGTGAGGTAGAGTTTGTGAATAAATTTAAAGTTTGCTTCTTTGATTTTAGTGCTTGTAAATGGAAAATGTATTCTGTCGCAAATGTTTAACCCAGTAATTTCATTTAATTCCATGTCTAAATCTTGTTCCCAAATCTTCAATAGGTTTGGGAAAGATGAACAACCTCCTTGGATAATGTATCATATAATTCACAAATTTCCCCTTTTATTGTGTTTGAGGTTGTTAGTAGAGTTTCCATTTCAGACAGAACAAAACTCAAAGTGCCTTCCCTGGTGAGAGAGTGGACAATACTCCCAACTTGCAAATATCCAAAGAAGTCTGTGCTGGGGGTACCATATTCTGTTCTTACATCGTTGAATGATTTTAATTGCCTGTTCCTAAGGGATAAATCTTTGAGCTGTTTCATACCAAAGTTTGCCCATTTATGAATGTTAATTGCTTTTATATATCTGCTCAAATCTGGATTTTGATTTATAGGAGAATAAATAGAAATAGCTGAAGTGGAAAACAGATTTTTATTACAGTCCTTCCATGCTAAAAGTGTGTTAAACACAGTGAAGCAATGGTCTATGTTTTTTGATTTTTTAAATAAATATAAGAGAGATCAAAGGCAAAGGGTCAAAAATACTGGCTTCCATTTGGATCCACTCTGAGTCCTAGCTCCCCAATGAACACAAAACAATATTTTGCATTTGAGCTGACCAAAAATAATACTCGAGATTGGGGAGACCAAGACTTCCCATGGATTCTGGTTTCATGAGAGCGGATAAGCTAATTCTTGTTGTTTTATTTCACCAGATGAATTTTTAAATATTTTTCTTCAGATATTAAAAAAATGCTGCAGATAAATAACATGGAAACCTTTGAAAAAGAAAACTGAACCTTGGGAGAACATTCATCTTTATTACATTAATTCTTCCCAACAATGATAGTGGCAGATTTGACCATTTGCACAGGTATATTTTGACCTTTTATATAAGGGGTATGTAATTTTCTTCATACAATCCATCCAAATGTGGGGTAATATTTAATCCCAGGTTTTTAAAACCCTTTTGGTGTTCATTGAAAAGAACAAGACTCACACATTTTTACTGTTGGCATCATATGTAAGAGGCAAGCAATTGACTTATTAAAATTTATTTTATATCCTGAATATTTTCCAAATTTTTCAATTATATTATATGGATGTGTTGTTGAATTCTCTTCGATCAGTTATATATAGAATTACGTCATCAGCAAAAAGAGATATTTTATGCGTGTCAGCATTAATCTTCAGGCCCTTAATATT
Source organism: Naso annulatus (assembly GCA_029783625.1). NCBI lineage: Eukaryota > Metazoa > Chordata > Actinopteri > Acanthuriformes > Acanthuridae > Naso > Naso annulatus. Next base: position 15,799,552 of record JAPZDX010000020.1, on the reverse strand, counting down.
TGGGTTGTCTCGCACACATGATGCCAATGGTTCAGTCACCATTGCAAAAAGCAAAGGTGATAGTTAAAGGTGGCTAATTCATCACTCTCAATGAATAAATTCCACAGGTGGACAGTTCCTACATACTGTATCTTTAAAAGAACCGTCTTTTTTGTGACTGACACATTACTACTCTGTGTCCTAGACTGACCTCTGATTCCTCTTGAGAACTTACAAGATCCTCCTTTTTAATGATTAGCTGTCTGCAATTTCCCCTATGCAAAGGCAATCCTTCGACATGCTAACATCCGATTTCCAAGATCACTGGCCTCCATGACTGATAGGACATGGTAACAGTGTGGAAAGTTAATCTAACCGGTCCTCTATCATCATTAGAGTTATTGATAGGATGTGGAGCACATGAGGGCCAGCAGGCTTGCAGGGCAGCAGCTACCTGTAGCCCACTCCATCCGTCCTTTGGCCTCAGCCCCATTCTGATTTACTCCTATAGATTAGCTGTCGCTGGAGGTGAGGCCATCTGTCACAGCGTCTGCCCACTGGGCCCATGTAACAGAGAGCGTATAAAAGAAAACATATGAGTCATACTCTCACTGAAAATGAGTCATTTTATTATTCCTCATGAACTTTGAATAGCAAACCCTTTTCTCTTCTCCAATTGTTGATCTCTCCATTGTCACCGCACTCTTTATTGTGAATCTTATGATAAACTACCCTCTGTGCTCTGCACTGTGTGGGCCAGAAGTAAATGGCCATGTTTAACACTCTTCCAGACGACTCACAAAGCTGTGTGCGTCTGGTTTGGAGGGCAGCATGTATTTACAGCCACGCTTTCCTTTGCTCATCTACTAAAGTTCCTCCCACAGAGGCTAATACGGGCACCCAGGCCACTAAATCTTGTGACATATCAGACTTGTGAACAGGAACAGTAAACACGGCTGGCTGGAGGGAGGACAGAGGCACTGGCTGATCAATAGAAACAGCATTTGCTTCCATTGTTTTTCCTCCTCTCAGCAGAATCGCTATTCTCATAAAGAATCTGCTCGCTGCAATTAGGGTGGGCTTGCTGATGGTGTCTAGGGTGGACAGGGGATTAGATTTAGAAAAAGAACGGGAGGGACTGGGATGTGATAATGGAATTGAAAGAGTTTGAAACTGGCTAATGCAGGCGATGCAAAAGGATGGAAAAGCATAATAAATTATCTGAATGAAAATATTAAAATATTAGTGGGTTTGAAAAGTGCAGTCAGAGTAGCAACCTTTAAATGGTAAATTATGTTTGTTGGAGGGAATCTGCATTTGCAATGTATTATTTACTATCCATGTACTGTCTCTGTTGGTGCTTCTGTACTTGTACTCCTACATAGAGGGATGGCTGCCAGTTATTTAAAGCAAGCAGTATTATTTTTATACATGCAATATTTCAAATTAGAGATTTGATGATCTTGACTGTTTTAACACAACTTTCAGTATATCATCAGTAAATAGAAAATTATTTTTATCTCTTGGGTTAATGTTTCCAATATGGGAATAGAACCTTAATACGTAAACAACATCTTATCATTGATAATAATGTGAGAAAGGCATTAGACCAGCTGTTATTGGAAAGGTGATGGTCAGATGATATCAGCATCAGGAGCAGCATGCAAGACAGAGACAGAGAGTAATGTCCCCTTGTTTTGGTACCACTTTACATTTAGTCTACTCTTATAAAGGGTTATAAAGGTTTATAAATTAGGTTATTAATTAGGTTAGAAATACCTTACGAGTCATCAATAAACAGTTATAAGTTTCCCTCATGCCAGTTATATGTGTCAGTAACTCATTGGTAAATGGTCATAAAAATGAAATGCAAAGAAACATACAGATTTAATGGGGAGAGAATCATCTCAGTGAATAACAGATACCAAGGAAGGTTTAAGTTGGCACAGATGTCTTAAAGAGGCACCAAGATTGGGTGAGCAGTACACCAAATAAAGGAAGGCTGCCAACTGTGCCACAACTGGAATGCTATTAAAGAAGATACCAACCAACATGAAGCATCACTATAAACAACTTAATGGTAATGGGTAATTGCTACGTAATTCCTCAATTGATCTCTCTAATAAGAAAGGGCACTTCAATCCAACCATAGTTTTATTGGTGGATAACAAATATCCAGTGTAGGAGATGGAGGAACATGCTAACTGATAAAACGACATGATAAAGTGAGCTATGGAACAAGCAAGATCTAAGATTAACAGAATAGATGCAATGCAGCAGTAATTTGATCTTACCAAATAGTGAGCCTGCATCATTGTATAAAAATTGTTATAACTTGTTTAGAACTGATTATTAATGACTTATAAGGTATTTATAACCTAATTAATTACCTAATTTATAAACCATTTATAACCCATTCATAATGGAACGTACTCTTCAATAAAAAGCAGTAATGCTGGATGTGCACATATGGTGAAAGTGGTCTTTCAGTGCACAAAATAAGCAAAGGAGAACCAAGGAGATATTAATGCTGCCACATCACAGGAGAGGGTGTCTATTGGGAGAGAAAAAGAAAGAGACTGAGTAACAGAGCCTAGATTTATAACCTGGCAGCACTGGGCCCAGGTGATACAGAAGGCACTGATTAACCCATCCCATATGAGCCTGTTATTGCACAGACACTGCCGACGAACAGCAGGGGTCAAAACATCTCCCCTTTAGATGGGATCCCAGCGGAATCACTAAAAATTTGAAACACAAAGCACTTCCATTTTTTAACCCACTCTGCCTCCACGTACCAGTTCTGCAACCACATCTGAAATGAAGCATTTTCAGAGCGAAGACAAGAGCAGAGAGGAGGAAGATAAAAAGAAGAGAGATGGACTTTAACACAACTGAACATCATTAACAAACACTATTTAATTAGCACGAGGTCATGAGAAAATGTATCTGATATGATATTATTCTTTGCCTTTAATGGGTCTAACACTTGGGTAAGCATGAAAAAAAGTCTACAATATGAGATGATAACAGAGGCACTTAAACAAACTCCAAAACATGGAAGGATTGTGGTCGATATACACAACCAAAGAACCACCTCCAGCATCGACATAAATCTCAAAATATTAGAGTTCTTCCCCCTCTTTTGAATAATTCAGTTGGTGTAAGTTGAACATGAAAAAGAAGAAGCACACTGGTTTGTCATCCATCCCTCTTTACTAAAACTTCACCTGCTCCCACCTGAATGACATCGCTGACTTAAGTGACATCATTCGAGGAAACAAAAAAGCTTTTTATAATTTTTTTTAATTTTACAGCAGTGCTCACTAAGAGCTGTAAACAGACTACAATGTATAAGATCTCCACAATTTCCCGTGAAATGATAATTAAAGTAACATTGACAGATACAGGACGGCAGAGAACATGTGAGAAAGTCTGTTTAATGACCTGGAGTAACAAGTCTGTGCCTACGCTGAGTGTGATCCAGCCTGAGTGAGTATTTATCAGCACCAACGCATGCAGACACACAGAGCTGTTTCTGACACAGTCGCACTGCGAGAAGCATCGTCCCACGTCCCTGCCATAATGCCACGCCTGGGAGTTCCAGCACGTCCGCCACGTCTTGCTGGTCTCTGGACGTGCTCGGTCGGGTGAGACGGGGGGCCAGTTAGAGCAATCTCACTGCCTATTACTGCTGAACAGGCATACCTGACCTTCCATAAATTTGCCACCTGCTTTGCCACTCATCTACAATGCAAAACAAGTACTGTCTGCCTGCATGTCAGTCCTCCTATCTCTTCTCCTTTCGGTCTCTTTATCTTTCTCACGTTTGTCTTCCCTCTCATTTTTATTAAAGGTAAAGTGATTTTGTTCATAACACATGTCCAGAGTTGGCTCTCATCCTCTGTTTGATTACGCTTTCTTATCTTAGAGGACTGGAGCGATATATGAAAATGAGATAAGAGCATTGACCGTTGACTTTCATTGGAAGAATCAAAGCTCCTCCATATTAGATCCCGAACACTGTTAGAATTGCAATAACAAGGGGAGCTTTATGAAAAGATGAAGAGGATAACCTTTAAAAGAAAAATGTAATTTTAATGTGTGGCAATATCCCCAAACAAAAGCCTCAAAAATCTATCATTGAACCGTCCTCGGCCAAAGGTACATGAGCTATTAGCTACCTCACATTTTTGTCACATTATATCTAAGAAAAACAAGCAATGGTGATGCTGAGAAAAAAAAATATTGCATTGTGTTTAAACCTTATAACATAGATGTAAAAATGGTTGCTTCACCAAAAATATTTTTAAGATATTTAACCTCGCAGATGGCTTTATTTGGCTCATTTTTTATTCAAATTTTGCCCTCAGTCCCGATACAACTGACAATGACCGTTTTTACAGAAATCATTTTCTTCTTGAGAGAAAATACACTGACAATTCAGTACACTATTGTGCAAAGTCAGATATCTCATACTTGAGATGTTTTAAATCTGGTCATAACTGTATGCAGAGCACCACCTGAAAGGGTTAATCTGAAGCCTCATAAGACAACATGGCAACATCCATTTTTCCTCCATCTCTTTCTTGTGAAAGACTATACTTTCACTAATAATGGTGCTAAAAAAAGTCACTCTTTACACTCTCACCCTGACTCACTTTGTCAACACAGTAAGCTGTGATAAGAATGAATAAAATTTTGCTTTATTTTAAAGAAAATGCACGTCTTAAAGGTAGGAAAGCCCTCTTATTGCACACAGTGAAGTAGGATGGAAAATGTGATTGTGGGACACAGCAAGCCCAGACAATAACACAACAGTGCTGAAAATCCTGTGAGGGTTAGCAGGTTGCCTGGACACTACGCTGTTGTACCACACACACACACACACACTCACACAAAGATGAACAAAGAAAAACAAGGACTATACACACAGAAGAGAGAATGTTTGTTTTTTTATAATAGCAAACCCCCTCAGGCTCTCATTTCCAGCCTCTATACAAGAGAAAAAAGGATCCCACCTGTCCTCTGTCAAAACAGTGCTCCAGTGAGCTGCCTGACACACACACACACACACAAATTCCTGCAAAACCCCAGTCTCATCAAGACCCACTCTTGACCTTCCTTTGTGTTGTTGTCCGTATAAATGTGAGTGTGTGTGTGTGTGTGTGTGTGCTCTTTCCTGTGTGCCCATGGATTGACATGTTGGCACTGCCCCACTGCACTGGTGAATCTGGGTCAGAGGAAGCACCCATACATGCATACACCGACCTTCATTGCAGCTCTTTCCAAAATACTTCCTGTGCAGTGGGCACATCAGAGTGCAGTTGTTGCAAATGTTGCTCAACTTCAGATCAAGTAAGAACAATGTCATGTTCCATCAGCCCAACTGAGAACATCTGATGCATAAAAGTGTTGTTTCTTTGCCACTCAGAGTGAGTGAAATGGGGATTGTTTCCTGCCGCTTTGTTGCTTAAACTCTTTGATAAAACCAGAGTCAGAAAAAGATGTGATTAGCCTGTACATTTTTTGCTTCAACAGCAAATCTATACAATTAGATGAAAGGAGGACTAGAGAAAAGGACGATGCTGGTTAAATCATCCTTAAGGAGACTGGGCGCCTAGGGAGCTCAAGGACAGCATAGTTAATGGGGCATCAGACGGGAGGAAAGGAAATGGGGCGGATGTTAAATAAAAGGACGACTGACGGGCGAGAGACACTTGACATGTGTTGGAAAATTTCCATTTGTGATATAAAGATGAATAGCAAATGTAGCCGCAGTAGAATGGAACCGCTTTAACCATAAGTGGTTGGGAACAAGAAACCAAAGTCAGTTTCTTTGATGACATCACTGTGAAACCTTTCCACTCAATTACGTTGGCCCTGATGCTGCTCTGTGTCTTTTACTGTTTGGTTCTGGATTAATAAATAATGTCTGGGAATGCTTCAGCAACATTTAACAGACCTTAGGAATGTTTGCTAAATTCTTGCAAGTTGCTTGATGTGGGATTTCTCTCATGTTCTTTCTTCCTGAGCTGTTGTCATTCAGCTTTTCCTGCAGCAGCTGCCAGGCTGGATCCCAGGCCACGGCGGGACGTCAGCACTCACCCGTCAAGTGAGAAAATCTATGTGACACTTCTGTCCCACTTCCTTGGGACTTGACCCGGCACCACCTCTGTGCGTATGTGTGTCTGGGGAAAGACATACATGTGTGAGTAGCCTGCGGATCGTCAGCTGCATGGCTGTTACCCTCTTTGCTCTTCAGACGGTGACTTTCATTTTATATGAGTCAGAGCAAAATATCTCTGCTGTGTTCAATTCGCAAAACCATTAACTACCCATTCATGCATGTGCGTATCCTGGCCACTTGTACAGTCAGCGTTCAAGGACTATGTCAACAAATGTGAGTGTGATAAAGTAAAACTCCAAATAAAAGTACATTTACATAAAAAGTTATCTCTCTGGTTGGATTAGGAAGCTAGTTCAGAATTTGTTTTTAAGGAAAGGTTTAAAGGGATAATTCACCCAAGAATGAAATTTCAGTCATTATATTCTCACCGTCATGCCAATTAAAGGTTGTATGGTAAGGTTTAGTGTTATGGTATTCGAGATCGGTCTTGGTTTCGAGACCGGTCTCAAGACCACTTTTTGAATGTCTCAGTCTTGCCTTGGAATCGAAAGCTTTTTGACTCAGTCTTATCTCTTTCTCAGACACAGGGGACTCAGGATTTTTAATCAAGACCAGTCAAGACCACGAAAAATTTATTTGTTGACGCCATGATTGACTGAATGTAAAACTTGCTTCTTCAAATGCAGCAAATAACGTCAGTCATGTGTAGTTTGATTTTTTTTATTCATCTAACTTTGGCTACCTTAATTGCAAGGAATTCATTTGCAAAACAACATGCAAGGGAAAAGACTCAGAGTGCAGGTTCTGCAAGGCGCTGCTCACTGAGACAGCTGTGAAAATATTTAACTTCTATCACCACCTTGAAATCAGAGGAGAATTTCTAATGTTTTGGTCTTGACTCAGTCTTGGTCTCGGTTAGTGTGGTCTTCACTACACTAGTAAGGCTGCATGTCATGGAGCACCGGTGGGCAAAAAGTTGTCATACATTTATGGTGAAACAGTTTGAAACTCTGGTTAAGAATAAACAAGTTTTAACGGCCGTACTACAAACATGTTTATATGTGATCTTATCAAGTTATAATCCTCATTGGTACTAACATATTACATCCTTAGCTTTTCAGTATAGATTCAAGGCATCCACTTTCACTTTACAGTCACAGATGATTGTTACCGTGAAAATCCACCTGCAGAGGCTTTTTTTTTTTTAATCAGATGACATTTTCAATATGTTGCAACAAATTTTGTAGATTGAATTTTTAGATTAAATCTTGAACTTTTTCAATCAGTGATCTTGTTAAGGTATTACAGCAGCAACTTACCCACAGCAGGAAAATGAATGATTTTACAGTATCAAGGTTAAGTTACAAGTGTCTTCCTCATTTAACATATTCATATGCACTGACTTGCTGCATCCAACCTCTCAGGTCTCATGCCAACAAGAAAACCTACAGGGAATAATACAGCGTAAGCTGACAAAAACAAAGTGCCACTAAATGTTTAATGTGATGGATTACCTTAAAAAAATGTAAAAAAAAGACTTTGCACGCTAATCATCACTCTGCTACTGAGGTATTTGACCCAATCTTACATCAGCTCAATGTAAAATGCTGCTGTGGAAACTCACAAACATGAATCAGATCTTCCTTTGGTCAGTAGGAGTCTGATAGGATCCAGCTGACTACAATTCAACAATAGTGAATTCTCCTGGCTGCCTCCTCTGAATACCTGTGCTGAAAGCTGTGTGTGTGTGTGTGTGTGTGTGTGACTTGTGGGGGTGCATCCTGAGCGATGAGCACTACATTGGGGAGCTGCAACCTCAGCACAGCTCAGCAACGGAGAGGATCCATCATCCAGGACAGCCGAGGAATGGAGGAGCTGCTGGTCTACACTTACAGGCACGCAGGCGTACGCAGCATGCGAGCAAGGCCAGCCCAAATTATGCGAAACTACATGCTGCTCTGCATCCCACCATCTGCACTGAGCTGTCTCACTGCTGTCACATATGCTGAGCAGCTATTGTAGTGCGATCGCATTCGCAGCCTCTCATCTGCACCCTGCTCACAAATGCATCTCAGATGCTGTAAGCGAAGCACATGTCCAGAATGAAGCACAAACTCTCCAGGAGATCCAGCTGACTTTTACAAATTTCAGCGGCTCTTTACAGAACTTAACAGGGTGTAACACTTTGAAAACAGACCAAAATAAGTGTACCAAAACAGAGTTATCAGGGTGATGGCAATTCACACATTTTAATTGAGGTGGTGACATCTCAGAGTGGAAATGAGCAGAAAACGGAGAAGGAAAATGCAGCTATAGATGACAAGAGAAAGGCTCTAAGTGGTGCTGCTTTGTTTGCAACCAGCATTCTCGGACCTTGTATAAACTTTGCCTGCAACAAATTGGATTACCAACACAAAATTAACACCATAAAATCTGTACATAACATAGACTTTTAATGAGGTGTGACTGCTCTTGATATAAATCCAAAGGACTTTTCACAGACAGCCAGTAGAGGATCAAAGACATGCAGAAAGTGTGCAGAGGCAACTTCTTTCATGTGAGCAGAAAAATGACAATCTGAAAGATTAATGCTAAGGGTGCCTGTTAGCCTTTGCAACCTTCATCATTTTATTTGCCCATGAGAGGAGATCTAAGTTGTGGATTGTAGTCCACATGACTCTGACGTGTAGGTTAATGACATGGCACACTGAACTCATTTTAGTGACTTACAATCCTCCACAACACTGAAGGTCAAAGAATATGTCATCTGAAAGCTGTGAGCAGTGTGATTGCACAAAGTGTTGATGTCAGTACAGAAAACGGAGTGTACAGAACACTGAGGTAAAGAGAAATCATACTTCTAATCTAATTCAATCTGGGATAGAAATGATCTTAGTGTTACTGTTTGTCCCTCAGGCCCTAACCACGAAAGCTGTCAAACATGTTCACTAAAGTCTGGTTAACAAAGGAAGCTAAATGTCACTCAAAGCAAATGAGTGCTCTAGGTCTACTCAGGAAATGCAAGTGTATAAAACATCAGTCAGAAGCAGCATTTTTCCCAAAGGAAATATCACAGTAAACACTGAAATCCCATTAGAGGATTTATTTAAAAAAATAATTAGCAACTGTCCTAAAAGGAATCCCGTGATATCCTCGATATCAGAAGAGAAGCTTAATTATTTGCAGGGTGACGTAAAAAATATTTGATAGAAATTTCTTTTCAAAAATGTCTGCTAGAGTGAAAAACGTGTCATCTTTATTTTTCATAATAAATATAGACTTTCTCACAAGTTTAACAATTACACTGGACGATTATTATACAAACGGGGGTCTAGGGGAGCACTGATTGGCCACAACACCACCAACGACTGAGATAACAAGGCCTCACAGAGGAAGAGAGAGAGTACCAAAGACTGATGTGACAAAGGAAGGTGGAACAGACGTCTGAGATTGTTGAGACAGAGACACCAACTTGATTTTCAGGGGCTTGTTACCAATTAGCTCCCTTGATTTCCATATTCCTTTTCTTTAACTCATAGTAAATGACTTAAATCTCCATTAAATAACTTCATTTATCCTTTAAATGGCAGCATACAGTTTGGACTGTTGTACAGACATTGTTGAAAGTAGTGGATGAGAGTTGTTGGTAGTCTACCGCCCCCTAGTGTAATCCAGATGAATAGCTAGAAACAACAATCAGGCAATCAAAGAAAAAACAGGGATTGCAGTGACGGAACCCAAAGCCAACGCAGTAAAAAAAGAGAAAGTGAAGCACCTAGCGCTTAGCAGCACTACTTCACAATGTTTCTGCTGTGACATGAGTCCGAGTCCCCTAATCTCCACTCGCCTTCCTCTCTCCCCTTGCTTCCCAGCCGGCTCCGGGGCCTGTTCGGGTACAGCGTGTTCTCTCCCGTGCTGGGAGAGTTTTGTGTGTATACAAGTCTTAGAGGATCTGTTCTGTACTAGAGGCGGAGATGTCAAGAAGTCTCCAGGCAGCATATGGGTTGAGCTCCTCCTGGTCTCGACACAGAGCCCATACGTACATCATCCTGAGTACTTTTTCCTGGAGGGGGAACAGACAGGTGCAGGGAGACAAATACACACTTTAGAATCAAACTATATATAAACATATATTTTGTGGTTAGATTTGCCTTACATATGCCATACTGGGTTTCACATATTTGTGTGTCAGAGACGGTGACAGCAGCTACTCAGAGTTATTGCTCACATTGTTTTTGAGATAGCTGTAGCCCAGGCAATACCGAGATGCTCCATTTGTCTCTACAACCAAGACAGTTTGAAAGGATGAAAGAGATTTAAAAGTCTCAGTGGATGAGGAGTAACAATAAGACGCTGGGTGAGGGGGCACTAAATATTGCAGCCCATAAGAGCAGAGTCTGTCACTTGATGTGCAGACATTTGGACCCAGCTGATAAAACACGAGGAGAACAGTACATCCACTATTAATCCTCTTGCAGGAGTCTTTTAATCTGAATACTGGGCAGATGCCAGCTGCAGTGCATGGTACTGAGTGGATACCTTGACCTCTTTACCAATCACAAGTGTCCCTGAAGAGGCCTGAGTGGACAATGCATGATGTACAACCAATAAAAGATTAAGTCTGGGACTTGTATACAAAGAAATAAAAGCCATTCATTGTCTTGTAACACTCGCTTGGTGCTTAAAAAATAAAATGCCTGTTGAAACTTTGAATGATTTCTACAGCATTACAGCGCATAAATGCCAAATAATTCACCTATGCTGTCGAGTGATTTTTTAGTGTTTGTGTTTCTGTTTACCTGTGTGTGTTTGTGTGTGTGTGTGTGTGTGTGTACTTACAGGGTCCCCCTCCACCACCTCTCCTTTAGTGTTTCTGATCACCATCACTAACTGAGCCTGGAAGGTGATAATCAGAACTGGACCCTGGTCCATCATCTTCCCCATGGCCAACTGGAGAAGAGGACACATGTACACTTTAACTGAACCAACAAACATCATTTTTAGACAGACAGTCAAACACAAAATACAAAAAAGTTTAAAAAAAAAAAAGAACAAAAACCAATGAGGCTTACTTGTAACGTTTTGAGAGTTGGCACTAAATATATACACTAAACAATATCTCTTTAAATCAAAGCAACACTGTTATTGTACGATAAAATAGATCCTAATTGGTTTACATAAAATCATTTATCTAATGCAGGAAAAATATAACAGAAGCAAAGTCATTAAACAAAGAGAGGAAAAATTAGCATCTAATATAAATAACCCTGTCATGTTTCACTTGCGTGGATTCATTTGCATGGCAAAACATTTTTCAGTCAGTACCAGCTAGTAGCATGTGGCTAAATACTAATTTCAGGCAATCTGAACGCTAACCAAAATGCCTGTATTAATTATAAAACAGTGAACTACTGGGATTCAGCAAAACCTCAGAGTGTCATGGAGTGTCAGTACTCAAGGCTTAATTATTAATCTAGTTTAAAGTAGTCCGGAGCAGCTTACATCAATATTGTCGATGTCCAGGATCTTAGAGTGGAACTGAAGTCCCATGGCCTTGGCCTGCTGAATTGGGTGTGCCAGCTGGCTGTATGTCTGGAGAAAAAGAAGATGAGCTAACATTATGACTCAATATTTAATGAAGAGCTGACCACGCAAAGGCAATATGCGCACTAGTGTGCTCTGCGGTCAGTCGAACTACTGTCTTTACATATTAATAACAAAGGAAGCCTTTGTTCTCTATATATCAGCACTTCAAGCTCAGATCTGTGTGTGAGGAAGGTCATACCGCTTCATAACACCAGTCCTTCAGTACATCCAGCTCCCCTCTGATCATCGCCTGCATGGACACAGAGCAAACCTACTTAAAAACTGCCTGGATACAACTGAAGAAGCAAATCAAACTCTAATCACAGAGGTGAACCTGTATTTAAAACTTGAATTTAACTTAAGGAAATTATCCCTTACCCTAAACAGTGTCACAAAATCCTGCTTGCGTCTAATGCACTTTAATCATCGCAGTTCGTCTTAACTGTTTATTCATACAAATATCTGTCAAATGGATTTAATGATTCAAGTGCACAGACAGTGGTGCTAGCACTGTTTTGCTGTCCAACATACCTCCAGTATGTTGGGGATGATGTCTCGTTCGCACTGCTTGAGGAACGAGTCTTTGTCAAAGGAAGGGTCCACCTTCAAAATCTCTGTCAGCACTTCAGACATCTCTGTCTTAGAAAACAGCCCACCTACACACACGAGACACATATATACATGACAGAAAACACACAATAACAGCAGGATTCAGGGGGATAATTAGTGGTTATTTATGCTGCCAAAGAAAACTCAGTGGAAAGCTCAGCTCAACGGAAGATTCGCTGAAGCGTCTGTTCGCTTGTACATTGTACTTGCTGTGACTACACAATATGAGCCATTTACTTTACCTTGCCTTTTAGATCCATCTCGACCAGATATCACTGAATATAAATACCTTTGCAAAATCTGTCATCTTATTTAGTAATCCAGTATAATGACTAAACCTGCTATCTCGAAAATGAAAACCCAACCAAGAAACATCTTTAAGCTGTAGAAAATACTGTAGATATAATACAAAAATTTTCAGAATTTATAGACACCCTTGAGTACGTATTCTTTAAATCTTCTGTCACAGCTTTGATAGATCTCTCAGAGTAATTAATGCAGACATATAAACAAGAGGTTTCTCACCTATGAGGTCAGTCATCTTGTCTGTGACAGCACGAGATGCTCTGATAAGAGCGTTGTCACTCTCATCATACTTCATCTTCATCTCAAAGAACCCTGCAACACACCCACACAAACACACAGACACACAAACACACAAGCACACACGGGGGGAGAAAAAAAAATCTCTCAGATCAGCAAATCCTTTCAAATTCATAGTGAGTTCATATTCAGTGACTAGACATCATTTTTCCTGTCAAGAATGTGAAATCCCTCAGGGCCTGCTGGTTAGACAATTTGAGGAATTGAAAGGCTAAAAACTGAGGCTCAGCAAAAGGCTGCTGTGCATCGCTGCTGGTGACTGAATACATGTTTTGATAAATAAACATAAGCGCTCGTCTCTTCAGTACCTTCACAAAGAAACAGACACACACATACATGCACATGTATGAGCAATGGTTCAAAACTTTTTCAATTTCTATCTTCATCCTTGCAACAAGGAAGCAAGCAGTTGTGTGTGTGAGCTTCATGGTCCTCTGCAGTTTGCCCATAAAACTGTCGGTCTTTTACTATATTAAATAACAAGCTTTAAAGCGGAATAAAGACTATGTGAGGCCAGTAAAAAGACACAGTGGAGTGCTGCAGCAGGGCTTTTTAATGCTGTGTTTAACACTGTACAGGCGCAGGTAATTAGTGAATAAAGTACCATATTGCACGCTCCACTGGAGATATTATTTCACTGACTCGATTCAGCCAGAAAGTCATCTGTCATACATCTAGCCTACTACAGAAAACTGACTGCCCAACCCAAGTATTAAGTAGAAAATGCTGAGGCTGCACCAATAGTTATGGAAATTTACATTTGGAGTAAATATAATGGCTTTGCATAATGTCCCGAATGTCACCCAGGAAATTGTTTTCACCTGTCCTAACATTATTAATTGTCAACAGTGTTTCCCTGACTAATGTGCATAATATCAAGTAATCAGCACATTGCTGTTTATTAATAAATCCCCTGTCTTGAACACAATTGTCACTCAATCATAGAGCAAAATGCCCTATTAAATGGATCTTTCAGCAAATGCTCATTAGAGGAGATTTACAAGCTTGAAAGTTAGAAAAGTGTGCCAGGCAAAAGCACATTCTACTTTATCTTGAACAATTTTCCTATAAATATTTATCACCAGAGCTAAGTAAAATCCTCAGCATCACATGTAGCATAACCAGAATGATGGTGCTTCTTTCAAACTCTTGCAAACTGTTCAACTGGATCCTTATCCATACTCAGCGATTTGGTAAACGGAGGACACAGACACAGACAGACAGACAGACAGACAGATAGACAGAGAGACGGACAGACAGAAGGTCAGGCAGTCCTTACTGTTGAAGACCGCATTGTTGTCTTTGAAGTCCTTCCACTGCTGGTACCACTTTGAGTCTTTGTGGAGCACCACACCCATAGCCTCCCTGTTGGGCACACAAAGCTTTAAACTGCAGTTCGAGAGAAAAGGTCTCACTGTAGACTTGCTGCATTCACGCTGACATCACATTTAACCATACTAAAGCAGAAAGGAAAAAAACTTATGCATTTACAGCGCAAACAACAAAATAAACATGACGAAAACATAATGAGAGACTATCGAGATTAAGATTTGGTAAATGTTATCCCTATCAAAAACATGTTTTAACCACTCACCACTTTCTCCTCCTCATAAAACATCACACTTGAGTACACTCTTGGTACTGGACCAGATGTGATTCTCAGTTTTTCTGTATAAGTTGCTTTCACTTCCTGTATTTCTAAAATTAATTATAGACTGTCTGAGACCATATAAGTGGCACTAGCTATCTCTGAAACTCAGGGGCGTTCCCCTTTCAGTATCAGTGCAGAGCAGAGGGCACTCACTTACTCGTTGGCTTCGAAGACCTTGCTGTCATCCCCTGCCCCCTTGGAGGAAAACTCGGTCCTCTTCCTGAGTCTGGCAGGAGGCCGATAAGGGCCAGTGTGACCCAAGTCACCAATCTCCTTCTTCACACTCTCCATTCCCTGGAAACAGATGAGCAGGTACATTACAATTTCCCTACCTTTATCCTTAAACTTGAGCAGTTTCTATGAATGGAATATGATAAGTTATTTCTTTGGCAGCGCAACAGAGCGAGCAATGCACAAAATTTGTATATAAGAATAAATAATTGGAAACAGGGTGCCAGTAAGGTGTGGTTTAATAGAAATAGATAACAAGTTGGAAACATTATTGTTTTTATTTGACCTGTAGTTCTTCCTATTTGTTTTATCTTTGACTGCAAACATGATAAATACTTCCACAGATCTATGAGACACAGTCCTGCCTCAGGCCTAAAGATTATACTTCAAAGTCTATTCTTACTTCATTTAAGAGAAACAAAAACCAACAGACACAGTTTAACTTTTGGCAAACAGGAAACATATTCGCACCACAGTGAGCAAAGTGATTCCATACCTGGGATATTGCTTTGAATGCACCGGTCTTCCCCAACATCTCTCCACTCTTGGAGACACTCTCTGCTGAGGTCTTTGCCGTTTTAGCTGCTTCCTCCATTCCCTCCTTGATTTTTTTTCCAATTTCAGTGCGACTGACCTCCCCTAGCCCCTGTGTCAGCACACACACACACACACACACACACACACACACACACACACAACTTGTAAGTGTGGTTGGATCAACTTGAAAGCATATCCATTATGGGACATTTTTTAAAAAAGGCTGCATCTGATGTCTTTAAGACACCACATTTACCTCTTTAACAGTCTCAGAGATGTTTCCCAACTTCTTCTTCAGAACCTCGGAGGTCCTCACTGTTTCAGACTCTATAGTTTTCTAGGAAAGATGGGCGTGTGTTCAGACCTTCCACTTGTTTCTCACATTAAAAATGATAAAAAATGCACCAGTGGTGCTAAATACTTACATATTTCCTTCGAGCTTGTTTCAGTGCGTCGGACTCCTCCAGTTTTTTGGCCTCTTCCCGGAACTTCTTGATGTTTTCTTTCATTTCCTTGTTCTTGTTTAGCTCCTGCTTCAGATTATCCAGAAACTCCCCCAGGAAACCTTTCCTGCCACCATCTCTCTCCCCTGACAAATACCTTACCTGCAGCAGGGCTGCCTGAGGCACCTTCTTTATCTGAATAAGAAACAACAAAATTGATTTGAAGACATCTTGATAAACTTCAGGTATTAGTAGAAGACGTATAATTAACTTGCAAGGACAGCAGGGGCCCTTTAGAAATGATATATATGCTGCATAGAGAGTTCACTACAAGAGCTGATATTTCAACAGGCGTGTTTTTTTTAGCGCTCATACGACATTATTACAAAAGTCTGCTCACAAAATAAAGTCTATTCTGCATATCTGTCATT
>JAPZDX010000020.1:15758117-15769698 GCA_029783625.1 Naso annulatus | reverse complement strand
GTAGAAAAATAAAAACAGAACAAACAACATTGCCAATGCTTGTTTGAATTTTGCTAGCCTTTTATGCATTAAAATTGCGCTTCACTTATTTTCCTGCAGGTGGCAGAAGAGGAGTATCTTATTCAAGAGCTGAGGAAGATTGAGAACAGGAAGAAAGAGCGTGAGAAGAAGGCCCAGGATCTGCAGAAACTCATCAAAGCCGCGGACACAACCACAGAGTTAAGGCGAGCCGAAAAGAGGGTCTCTAAGAAGAAGCCTCCACAAAAAAGAGAGACAGAGAAACCGGTACGATATGTACTCATTCAAAAGGAGCGAAGTAAAGCCCAAGCCTGCCATCCATACCTGAGAAATGTATAGCAACAAATTAAAGCATCACTGGAGGCGAAGCACATTTTTAGTATTCATAATTAAGATAGTGCAGCTGTTAACCTCATTGTGGTGCGTATTCAGTGTAATAATACGTTGAAAAAATTAAGATTCAGCTTAATCTCTGTTTTGTATTCATCATTTGTTATTGTTTTGATAAAACAGCAATGTCTCAGATAAACTCAGGGGTCTGTAGTGTCTCAGTTTATAAATCACAGAAAGGCCTGATTTATCTACTGATTTAAGAATTATTTTAATATTTTAAAGTCTAGTAAAAATTTAGGTTATTGTTGCCACATCTCATCTCTTATCATTTGTTTCTTCTTCTTCATTAGGCTGTTCCCGAGACAGCAGGCATTAAGTTCCCTGACTTCAAATCAGCAGGAGTAACACTGCGCAGTCAGAGGGTGAGTATAGATAGATCCTGCTGAAGTATTAAAACTACAGAAAGATCCTGAACCTGAAACTGCAGCAGTCAGAAATAGTCTGTGTTTGTCTTACTCGTCTTTCTCTGTACTGTGCCAACTTTTATTATTGGGAGTAATGTAAAAATATTACATGTCAACTTTTTGAACTTAAAAGTTTTGTTTGAACCACTATTAATATCAAAAAATTTTTTTAGCCCAGGTTGACCTTACAGTTGATGTACGTGATAAACCAGAAGGAAAAACTTAATCCCAGCTATCTCTCATTAGTAGTGAAATGATTAATTCTGTTGGTGACTAGCTAATATCTGTAAGACCTGGCAAGGGGACCCTTATTCATCTTAAAGACTGATGAGGAGCTGCTGCTCTCTATGGAAAATGCATTAGTATGGCTAAAGGAGTGGAGTACCTCTCTGACTAATCAGTCAGACAGAGCTCAGTGGATAAAGACATTTTGATCTGGCCCGCTGAAGTGCATTTCATACGAATTAAAAGCCCCGAGGTGGAGCTGTTTATCCTAATATCTTCGGCACCTTAAATCACACCCTCGTGTCTGTCGGCGTGTGTCTCTGTGTGTGATTCAGATGAAACTGCCGAGCTCGGTAGGCCAGAAGAAGATCAAGGCCATTGAGCAGATCCTGATGGAGCAAGGAGTGGGTAAGTGTGAATAAATACTGGCAATCTGCCAATATTTCTGAATGAATTAATTGTTGGTCTTTGGTGTTTTCAGTAGATCAAGGGACAAAACACTTATTCTTTATTTTGAATAACAGCTGCTCAAAGGAATACTCTGATATCTTCAAATGGGTACACATAGAAAAGAGGATAGTGTAGTTTAACAGCAGTGAGCTTACACTAAGAGTAGAAGCTATTTCTTGACAAATTGGGTGTGACAATTGCATGTAATGTCTTTGTCCTGTCTTCTTGCCGAAGTTGTAAGTTGTCTGATGATGGGGAGGGGGGAGTTTAAGGATATGGCTTTTTACTTGCATTTCCCATGTTAAAGATATCAACTGTATTGGCTCAACTGACTAATAATTCTTTGAAAGCACAGCTATCTACACTTTCTACTTTGTGTCTTTCTGTGGATCCAGATCTGAACCCCATGCCCACAGAGGAGATCGTTCAGATGTTCAATGAGCTGCGTAGTGACCTGGTGCTGCTGTATGAACTGAAGCAGGCCCACAGCAATTGTGAATACGAGCAACAGATGCTGCGTCATCGTTACGAGGCCCTACTGAAGGCCGGCAGTGGAGGCGGGTGTGGTGGAATCACAGCGGCCGGACTAGTCGCCACAACACAGAGTGGGGAGCTCAGTGCTGCTAACAGCACTACAGCATCAGTCCCAGGGGTGGAAGCTCAGTCCTGGCCCAGTGCAGATGACATCAAGGTGGAAGCCAAGGAGCAGATCATTGATGTTGTAGGAGCACCACTTACTCCCAACTCAGTAAGTTTACACAACACTGACCCAGGCTCCTTCAAACATCAACATAAATTTGGCTGAAGATATCGTTGTTCCGGAGCAGTTTTTAAGGCTTTTGAACAAAGTCTCAAGTCTTTGAGATGCAAGTCACAAGACAAAAAGGAAGTTTTTCTCTTGTTTACCTGTTCTTAGTATGAATATTACAAAAGTGTAATAACCAGTATCACACTAAATATGTATCTTTTTAATGGGGAAAGGGAAGAGCCAAAGCAAAAGTAATAACATTTCCTATCTGCATGTATGTAGTTTCATTATGTTGGTACATTTATGGATAAATGAAGCACTGTAATGCCACCATCACAACAACAAAAGGCATTTTTTGAAGTTGATTATTTGCAACACTTTTTTTAAGCTTTGAATGCAGATTACACAGTTATTTTAAAACACTTACTGTAAAAGGATGAAAAAGCTTGCCTTTAAACTTCAGCGTGTGTTTATAGCTGACTTTGTCTACCTAACACTCCTTCTCATTTGGCTTTGTTAATGAGTGGGAGCTCAGCGAGGTAACTGGCCACTCCTAGGATCCTAGGAATAGGATCAGGGAAGATGACGTTAACGTCTGCTCTGAGTGCATACTTATAATAAAGATCTATGCTGGTAGCTAAAAACAAACAGTTGGCGACTCCAGCTGACAAATTTCTGAACCTGTCAAGCAAGTCTGCTGCCTGCTCTCTCTTCTGTTTAAACATTGTTCACTATTTATGGTCAGTGTACCCGACAGTTTAGCAAACATGTTATAGAAATGGCTGCTAGAAATGCAGACACGAAGGAAAATCCCTGCTTGACCCTGAAGTGATTGTTTTGTGTCTCCCGTTGCAGCGCAAACGGAGAGAGTCAGCTTCCAGCTCGTCTTCAGTGAAAAAGGTGAAGAAGCCATGATGAAGACAAGATCACCAGCTGGTACACAGGACGGAGGAGAAGGTGAAGTGCGAGTTACTCTGGTCTCATGGTGGAGACATCCGCAAGTTTTGTGGTTGGACAACGGGACACAGGGGAGCAGGACACTGTGCTTCTGTTCATTTACTTAGAAGCACTACTGACTAAACAACTGCACACACACACACACACACACACACATACATAGACGGCATCTTTTCACCCACCAACAAGACCTCTCCATCCTCTCCCAATCTGGCCTGCCCAGCATCTTTGTGACAAAAGGCAACAACTGAGTGACATTTCATTCTATTACTGCTCGACTCCCTGCCTCCACCGTTGCTGAGCCTTAGATGAGGCAAGATCAACTGTAAATTGCCAGGCTGAGCTAATCAGGACATGGGGAAGAAGTGGGAATGACTGGGTAATTGAAATGAATTGGAATGAAAGAAGAGACTGGGAGTGGGAGGACCTCAAGCAGCAATGCTCATTTGACCCATCTGAGGGGTTTTTTTTTGTTTGTTTTTTGTAGCTTAATCATGCCGTAGCGTTTACTGGAAATGTGTCTGCGTGTTAGTCTTTATTACCCACTGTAGCTCCCTTTCCGCCCAGAGTGTATCTTCCTCCCACAAAGATGGGGGTTGCATCTGCTGCCCGTGCTTAATATTGGACTAGTGTGGCGGATTTGTGTTGTTTGTCCTCAGGTGACCTTGAAGATGCTTTCGTCAATGATTCAATAAATCTCATTGTTTTGTTTCTCACTCTGTGTTGTACATGTTTGCGCTGTGCGGGTCCCTCTCACATTTCAAGCATGCGTCGATCTTTTCTCAGATGAGATCTTAATTTGGAGGTAATTAGTGTTGAATACACATTTGCCTGGGAAATTGTAGGATCATGACATTTTTACCTTACCTGTCATTTAAGTTAAGTGACAACTAATGACTTCATTAATATGATAATTAAGCAGTGATCATTCTTTGGTTGGCACAGCCAGTGAAACTTCATTAGGTCCCCTCTCCATAATATTGCTAATTGCGTGTCAATTATGTCGTTTAGCCTACTTAGACATTAATTTCTATGCAAATTTTCAATCCATCTGCTCAGAAGAGGGGAGTACTGTGAACTGGGCATGCTGTGTCTATTTATATATCTATATAGATGTCTGTTTTGCACAAATTCAGGTATTCAGGTACTGCAATCTGCATGCAAACTTCCAGTAAGTTCAAATTTGACCTGTCTTAGGGTCTGTTATTTTTTCTCATCACATCTCTGAGTCTATAACCAAAACCCTTCAATGGTTACTTGTAATGTTTTCTTGATCATGGAAGAAGGTTTAAACATATTATGGTAACACTTTTAAATAACTACACACTTTCAGGCATTAGTTAAGCATTGATAAATGCTGAATTCATCATTTATAAAGCATTGTTCCTACATGAATGTGGGAACAATGCTTTATAAATGATAATTCAGTATTTATTAATGTTTAACTAATGCGTAAAAGTGTTTAATTATTATAAAGTGTCATCCATATGTTAAAATCCAAATTTTTTTTGTTTGTTTTGTCTGTTACTTCTACAAAAGAAATTGATCAATAGCAAGAAAACAGCATTGTTTTTTAATTAAACCATTGCATAAAGTCTTGATCCTGGCTAACTTTAGAAGCCTTCTGTTTTGGCTGTCATGATGGAAAACAGTCTATCAAATGCTGAATCACCCCACAATCAAAACATCCTCATTTACAGGCCTAATGATTGCAGCTAAGGTTACAGGAGTAAACTCATCCCCACACCTTGGGCTTGGATTGAAAGAAAGAAAAAGAGTAAGAGAAGGCAAGTAAACATGGGTAAAATGGATTCTCAGTGTCTATATTTCATGTTGAAAATTGGCTCATAAATCCAGTGGTTTGATCTATGGAAGCCGTCGTTGCTTGAAAAAACCTCCGTAAATGTGTAATTTCTCCCTTGACAGAACACAGCCGAAAGGCTATCTTTCTTTTGCTTCCTCCTCCCCTCTCTCTCCCTTCCTCTCTGTCTCTCGCTCTCTCTCCCTCTCTCTCGACCGGCCTGGTGTTGGATTAATGCTCTGCTCTCTTCCCCTCTCTCCTTTCATGCTCCTCTGATATCTTCTTTTCATCACTGCTCATCCATTTATCAAAACTGGGGCTTTCCCCTTCCTCCCTCCCTCTCAATATCTAAACCTATCTTAAGTTATATGGCAGGTATCTTGTAAGATGGGCTTCAAGAAAGTGGAGGTTATTAATAAATACTCGTCCAAATTGAAAATAGGTGGGAAGGGATGCATCACCAGCCATGTGTGAATGATAAAGACCCCGCAGCAGCCCCCATCTTGCTACATCTGCCATGAGCTCCATCCAGGCTACAGTGTACGTTCTGCAACACTGATGTGAAAAGCATGAGGCAGAACACCGCGGCGGAGTGTCTTATAATGTGGTTGTGATGGCATTGAGATGGGATCTCTTTATCAAGGCCGGGCTGAGGCTTTAATCACGGCCTAAGAGGTGCACTGGCTGTTTATCATAATTGAACTGTATCAAGGCTAATCGCTGGCATACGTCACTGTCGAGGGGGTCAGTCGGCCGCACCAGCAGGCGACGCTGGTGGTGGTGATTGAACACACAGTTAGGAGAAAAGATGTGTACTGAGGGACATAAGGCAGAAAAAGGTAGGTAATAGCAGATGTGATAGAACCTTGTTCAAATACATCACGCCTTGAGGTAATCGCTGATGTGACAATGATTAGATTGTCGATGCCTCCTTGCTGTGGCACACTGCTTTATACCCATCATGTCACATACAATCGCTGATTACTACAAGGGAAAGAGGCAGGAATGGTGCGATAGGAGAGTGAGGACAGGGTCTGGATAATTTACTTTTCCAGCTCAGGATGGAGCGCTTACTATATGGGCCATAACAAATGTCCAAAACAGACTTTCACCTCCGTGCACCCTTTTCATCTCCATGCCTCTCTTTGACTTTCACCTCCTCCAGTATTCGGGTCACCTTGAGGGAAAAAAAACGGAAAAAACTTTTAATCATTGTTCCACATCAAATTCACCTGTGCCCTCTGGGACACTGAGCTGCAACAAAAGGAGGGGAAGTTGAAACCGCAGGTTGAAAAATCATCGTTGCCTACAGGGCTGGACAGTGGAAGTCATTTCCACTGGATTTTTTTTCTAGTGGGGGAAGGCTTGCTTCAACACAAACCCAATCACTGGTGCTAAGCAGTGCTTACAGCGAGGCATTAACCCCACTGTCCACTCTCCACATTAAAGCCCCGGGGAGGCAGAACAGAGTCGAGTGGAGTTGAGCAGAGAGAGTGGGAATAAATCTAGACTTCCTGCTCCCCGGTACTGCACTGCTCTCGGGAACATCTCTGGTCAGGTGTCGTCTTTCAAGGTGTCCTACCCTGAAAAGAAGGAATGGAGCAGGATGCTGGTGAAACAGAAAAACTGATCTTAACTGAAGAGATTTCCTTCTGTAGTCACATACACTGAGTGAGACAAACCAGGTGGATGTAGGGGAGATATTTTATCCTAATCTAATGAGTAAAACAAGCGTTTCAAATTTATGTTTATTTACACATAAATGCCGTGAATGATGAGGACAACGTTAAATTAAAATTTGTTCTTACATCTGGAATTGTTGCATTTCTAACAGGTTTTTGTTCATCTGTGTAATATGTTTGCACAACATCTTAAAAAATTTTCTTGAACAAACAAAGTTGAAATCATAAAGCATGATCCATGTTTTCCCACATGGAACAAGCTGAAAACACAACGTTCACATAACTTCACCTTGTTGTCTAGTTACACATCCAGCAGAATATGTAACATGAGCACTCATCTGGACTTGTGTTTCTGGCCAAACAACAAATGTAAATGATCATTCAATCTCATTTTATCTCTGGTTTGGTCTCCACCAAACAATGAAGAAAATAAGCAGTCTCTCTCACTGACAAACACTTCGCTATGTTTATCAGCCGGTCGCCAGTTTCTGGTGTCAAGTAGCTCATGCACACTGGATTTTTCAAAGGTTTTTGTACAACAGCTGCCTGCTGCAGCCAGAACGGAGAACGATGAGTGCTGAGAATGAACCAAAACAGTCAGAACGTTGACTGTGCAACCAAAACAACACAACAGGTGTTTGTGTGGACACCAGACAGAGATGACACAGGAAGGTAAACCTTAAAATTTTACAGTGTACAGCACATGTGTGCATGTCCTGAATGTGTAAGAGTTAACCGAATTTCGTTTCCTTGGCTGCTATGTCTATCCATATATGGACTTTTATTTTATTGTCTATCCCAGCTAACATGGTAAAAACAAAGGGGGGTGGGGGGCACATACGGGTGAGCACAGTTTTATCTCTTCAGGTCAGAGCTGTGATTGCAAGCTGACTGTAAACAATGATCAGGTCGGACAGATCAGCTCCACTCTGAGAAACAAACCAGCTTGACTTGATTTGACAGTGAGAGATAGAGCAGCTTCTGAACAATATGTGACAGAGTTGCCTCGGCGAACCAGCACAGCGGACGTCCCTTTCGTCACCTGCACAAGCACAATTCTAACATAGAAAGAAAAAAATCCAATTTGCCATGCGGATCCACAGCTGTCATGGCAGGGGAATTAAACATTACCCATAACTCACTGGGGGTGCTGAGCAGGTCAGCAAATGGCAGGGATGGTAACATCACTCTGGGGTGCAATAACAAAGGATTTTAACCTCTGACTCCGTCACCAGCGCTGCCGACAGAACATCCTCCTCGCAGACAGCAGCTTTCACCAAGCTGCTAAACAGTCTCTGGTTGAGTTGATGACTCAACTTACCGGTACACACCTCACCATTCGTCACTCAAATGTCTTTTTAACACAAACAGGAAGACGTGCAGGAAATGTCAGCATAAATGCAATGCTTTCCATCCCGCTGGGTCCTGCTGCGATTCCTGTGATGCTTCACAGGGGGGTTGCTGAGATTCTGTAGCTGCTAGGGTCCTGGTGTCATCACCCACGCAGGCTGCCTGCTTGCCTGGCTGGGCCACCACCACCAGAGCCTCAATTACCTGACTGACGTTTCATTAGCGCCTGCAGCTGATCCCGTGGCTGAGAGGCAGTGGGGCGCAGAGGAGCATGTAGCGAAAGAGAGAAGGGGGGAAGAGAAGGAGGCTTCAGCGCATTACATTCTCCTGCGCTGTCAGAGTCACAGCTCTGAGTACAGCCACACAGCCTCTCATTAAATTGCAGTCATTTAGTACATGCTCTCATTGAGCTGGACTGTGTATTCTAAAATAGAGCTGGCTGGGTTTTATCACCGGTTCTGAGCTGACATTCATACATACCTGCACTGGATGGTTGGAGCAGCTGAAAAGTGTGAGAAGTGCGTGTGTGTGTGTGTGCATGTATGACATAAGGCAGAGGTATTCCTGAGACAAATCAATCCAGTGCAGCGTATTGATCCGAGGGTTACCTCTACGTGTGTTTTTCTGTTTGTATGCTTACATATGTAGAACCATATATGGTGCTGTATACGTACCTGGGTTTGTGTGTGATCTGTGTGGCCTCTCCATCTTTGGGGTTAGTGTAGGCCATGTCAGAGATGATCCAGGGCAGAGCTGAGGGGGCTTAGTGAGACCCCAGGCCTGAGCCTCTCCACAGAGCCCACGCTTGACTGGCCTCTCCTTCCCATTTGTCATCCTGGGCCAGTAAGACCCCCGGAGAGATTAGGGCAGAGCAGAGAGACTGGAGGAGTAGCAGGAATAAGAGGATCAGTTAAGCTATAAACACAGACAAGTTTGTGTCTCTCACCCACTCTGGTGCAGTGACAGTTTGTAATGGCTGTCAAAAGTTCGCTCGGTGCCGTACATCTTTCTTTAAAAGACACCGCAGTGCCATACCTCTTGCTTTGGCAAACACAACAGGTATAAGAACTCCTATTGGTTTGATCAAATGCTGTATGAAGTGTCAAAAGCAGGCTAGAGTTGGACATTAAGCAGTAGAGTTAACTGTATCGACCCATATTGACCCGAGCTAATGGACCGCGATCCAAAGCTGAACAGAAAATGCAAACGTTTGCCTATAATTAGAAATTCTGGCACAAAGACCATTAGTCAAATCTGGAGAGCTTCTTCATTTACATATTTTGAATATTCTACTTAATTATGCAAAGGGGTAAAGTGAGGTAGATGAGAAGTTTTAAGAAAGACTCATAAAGTCCTTATTAAGAGCAGAGGGGATTAATGACGGTTAATATGAGAGCAATCAAACATTTAATGCAAAGGCCCTCCTGCAGGCAAACAGTATTTAAATGAGTCAATTAGACATTCATTATCTACAAGCCCATAAGTGGAGTCAGATCTGCATAAATGTTGGTGTGGAGAGCTAATGAAATATTTTAAAAGTTAACAACTTAGACATGGAAAATGTACAAATATTGATTGCTGGAGGGCTGGCTACATGTTGTCGCCAAATCGGGGGAAGGATGCGCGATACCCAGTGGAGATTGTCTCATAAATCATAATTATCGAGTTAGCATGATCTCTCCTCCCAATTAGCTATGTAGCATTGTTGAGGTAAAATGAGAGAGGGGAAAGGGGAAAGCCCTCCAATTGTCTGTTAAAAAATCGCATCAAATCACGTACGTGGATATCTCCAGTTTTACTGTAAGCACCTCTGAATTATCTTTATCCTAACAAATCACATTAAAATAAGCAGATCTACACAAAAACATACATATTGTGCAGAGGATGACTTGAATAATGTACCAAACTATGCAGATATATCATTGTCAGGACCTCCTCCCTCCTCCTCCTCCTCCTCCTATCCTTCTTTCTTTCCCCTTTCTCCATGTCTGAGCCTCCACTCTTGTCAGTTGCCCCAGCACACAATTACTGTGTGTGATTGCTATCAGGCGGGACGGTCGGGGAGGCTCCCAAATTAGGGCCTAAATAGGATTTCCTACATGGCGAAGGGCACAGGCCTGGACATGGTAATGAAAGCCTATACATCACAATCAGGCCGACAATCCTATTCATACTGCAACACATTACTCTCACTCCTCATAATTATAGAGGGGTGACAGACGGGCCTGTGAGGCATGGTGGAGGAGGCACGGGAGCGAGGAGGAGGGGGAGGCGAAGGTGGTGATGGCGGGGGGGACGTTACTGGGAAAGTGGCTGAGCAGTGTCACAGTTAGTTTCGAGTGGCTTCTTCTCTACACTTATGTGATCTCTTGATACCTGGAGTGACCAGATTAGGAGGGAGTCCACTGCGTTCAATTGTACATAACTCCAGTGTGCAATCCAGCCACCTATAGATCTGTGTAATTACAGAAAAGAGTTCTAATTTGGACATTTTCTCCCAATGGGGAGATTCTTCCAATGGGACACTGACCACATCTTCCATCAGGCTGACTGACACAGACACACACACACACACACACACACACACACATTCGCTCACACAGAGCAATGTGATGAGATGTGAGAGGGACAGCTTTGCGATCAATACCATGAGCAGGAATCAGCGATGGGGAGAATAAGACAATGGCCTATCAGATTGAGGTTGACTTCTCCTTGTATGTGTGGCAGGCCTGTGACAATAGATTGGCCGAGAAATCCGATGGCACTCGCCGACTGGGGGGAAAAAAGAGGAGACAGATGAAAAGAAAGATTGCTAATGCTCTCCAAGCAGGCATTTTAATCTGTGACAGAGGAGGGATTTGGTGAAAGCCATTATCACACAGCTACCCCTCCTCATCCTCCCTCCCCTTTCTTTTTCTGATAAGACAACCTTATCAGACTGCTCGGGGAGAATGTGCATGTACGTCTATGCGTCTACACCTTTGCATGTGTTTGTGTTGCAAAATGGGATATTCCAAATGCGATTCACTGGACCCAAGAAAGCCCCACTCTGTCGATGTAAATCACCTTAAGAACTCAGTCAAACGGTAAGCAGCGTAAAGTGGATTCAGATCACAATAACCCACTTCACCTGGCAAAGAAACACCATGACAGTGAGGCAACATGAGGTGCATTGTTACATTTGCTCCCTGCTGAGCCCCGAGGGAAGAGGCCACCTTGGTTTTGTGTGAGCATGTTTGTGTGTGTGTGTGTGTGGGTGTGAGTGAGTGTGGGCGAATGTGTGTGTGTTTCTTCATTGCACCCGCAGCTACAGAGATACCGCTCATCTCATGATCACATCAAAAACTTCAAGAGAGAGATGAGATGATAATGGTGTCTGCCCACTCAGGTCACATATTCACCTCTGGAAACTTCTCCACTCTGTCAGCTGGACCAGGTGCACCAAGTTGAGTGGTGTGTGTGCGTGTGTGTGCATGTGCATGAGGCAGCAGATGGAAAGATGTGCGTGAGACTCTTCCTGATGTAATGGACTGATAGAGGTTAACTGTGTGTG
>JAPZDX010000020.1:15670579-15682039 GCA_029783625.1 Naso annulatus | reverse complement strand
TGGTCTCTGCATCTCCTGTTTGACATTAGTAGCTACCACTGTCCTCAGGTTTGAGATCCTTGATGTGGAGCTGCAGATTGCAGCCATCCTGCTTCATCTCATGCCTCCAGCTGGCTCTTAATGGCAGCTTGTTCTTCTTCCACTGAACTGACACTCCAGGCTTAGACAGTTCACAGCCCAGAGAGACTGCAGCTCCCTCCTCAGCCACCACACTTTGTAATTCTTTGTTGAAGAATGGAGCGAGCTCTAAATAAGTGGGAATACAGACTGTGTTTAACAAGTGGAGTTTGCTACACTGGAAAATACTTTTCCAGGCGGTTTATATAACTACATTTAGGTATTTGAAAATAACTTTACTGTTATTTAAAACCTAAGAGATACAGTGAAATTTTCAGTGCATTCACCATTAACACCCACATGTGCACCAAAAATACACACCTTTGACTGTCACAGTTGCAGTGGTCTCTGCACTTCCTGCCTGACATGAGTAGCTGCCGCTGTCCTCAGGTTTGAGCTCTTTAATGTGAAGCTGTAGGAAGCAGCCATCCTGCTTCATCTCATACTTCTTGCTGGCTCTGAGTGGAAGCCTGTTCTTTTTCCACTGTACTGAGACTCCAGGTTTAGACAGCTCACAGCACAGGGAGGCTGAACTTCCCTCCTCAACTTCAACACTTTCTAAACTTTCTTTGAAGAATGGTGGGAGCTCTAGGAGACAGATGCAGATAGGAATAAAAATAGTCGGTACAGTTTGAAAATGTTTAAAACCTAATCAAAAGAAAAGAAAATTTAAATACATACAGTATCAAGACTTTAAAGACAACTTACAACGGAGATTGTTTTGCAATATGAGCAACAGAATATGTACCAGAGGTTTTAGGCAATTACAGAAAAGAATTTGAAATTTTATTGCATGTTTTTGCACACTGCGACACAAATGCCCAAACACACAAACCTTTCACTGTGACGGTTGTCGTCGTCTCTGCACTCCCTGCTTGACATGAGTAGCTGCCACTGTCCTCAGGTTTGAGATCCTTGATGTGGAGCTGCAGGAGGCAGCCATCCTGCCTCATCTCATACTTTCTGTTGGCTCTCAGCGGCAGCTTGTTCTTCTTCCACTGAACCGACACTCCAGGCTTAGACAGCTCACAGCACAGGGACGTTGTAGCTCCCTCCTCAGCCTTCACACTTTGTAAGTCTTTCTTGAAGAATGGAGGCAGCTCTGTGAAACATTGTTATTAAAATGGGGACATGTCTTTAGCATGTTTGTTATGATAGAAATGGTGCTTGAGAGGTTACAAAATATCCTAACGTTCCTGTAGCTTGAGAGTATGCCCATAAATTAAAAAAATGCCATTCATAAAGCATTCACACCTTTTACTGACACGGTTGCAGCGGTTTCGGCATTTCCTGCCTGACATGAGTAGCTGCCACTGTCCTCAGGTTTGAGCTCTCTAAGGTGTAGCTGGAGGAGGCAGCCATCCTGCTTAATTTCATGCTTCCTGTCTGCTCTCAGTGGCAGCTTGTTCTTCTTCCACTGCACTGACACTCCAGGTTTGGACAGTTCACAGCGCAGCGAGACTGTAGCTCCCTCCTCAGCCTGCATGCTTTGCAATTCTTCTTTGAAAAATGGTGGGAGCTCTGGGAAAGACAGAGGGTCAGAGGCTAATTACAAGTGTTACAAATGTTTGTATCTTAATGAATGAACAGGGAGACTGTATTTCCCTCCACAACTTCGACACTTTGCAAATGTTCCTCGAGGAATGTTAGAAGCTCACAGAAAATATATATGCACTGGAAAAAGTTTGAAACCTAACTAAAGGTGAAATAAATTGTCTTTGATGACACATATGGTATCAAGAATTGCCAGAAAACATACAATGCAGATGGTGGGGCTATAATAACAGTGCATACCAAAAAGTTTAGAAAAGCTCTTAAAATTTAAATGTGTGGTTGAATTCATGCTTTGCTGACAAAATTATTCCCAAATGCACAAACCTTTTACTGTCACAGTTGCAGTGGTCTCTGCACTCCCTGCCTGACATGAATAGCTGCCGCCGTCCTCAGGTTTGAGATCCTTGATGTGGAGCTTGAGGAGGCAGCCATCCTGCCTCATCTCATACTTCCTGTTAGCTCTCAGTGGCAGCTTGTTCTTCTTCCACTGTACCAACACTCCAGACTTAGACAGCTCACAGTGCAGAGTGGCTGTACCTCCTTCCTCAATCTCAACACTTTGCAACTCTTTGTTGAAGAATGGTGCAAGCTCTGCAACAGTGGGAATGGATACGAACAAGCATAATTACACATGGTGGAATCAGAGAATACAGGAAACCTATATATAAATGGAAAGTCAACCAACTTAGAGTGTAGATAATGGAATTGCAATAATTTAGCATTTTTTAAGAAACATCAGAAAACCTTAAAAGCAAACATTAATGAGTTTGCTACTATTAACACACACCTTTCACTGTCACAGCTGCAGACGTCTCTGCACTTTCTGCTTGACATGAGTAGCTGCCGCTGTCCTCAGGTTTGAGCTCCTTGATGTGCAGTTGAAGGAGGCAGCCATCTTGTTTCATTTCATACTTCCTGCTGGCTCTTAGTGGCAGCTTGTTTTTCTTCCATTGGACTGACACTCCAGGCTTAGACAGCTCACAGCACAGGGAAGCTGTAGCTCCCTCCTCAGCCTCCACACTTACTAAGTCTTTCTTGAAGAATGGAGGATGTTCTGGGGAAAATAAGGGGGGTAAAAAAGGACATTTGTAATGACCATTTGAGAAGATCAGCGAAGAAAAGAAAGCATTAAGCAATAAAATGCATGTTAATTCCAGTATTAAAATGCTCTAATGAAGGTTAATGGCTTAAAATACCGAACTTTCGCTGTCATGATGGGTTTGTATTATGAGCAATATAATAAGCACTAGATGTTTTAGACAACCACAAGAAACAATTTGAAATTTTATTGTATATTTTTGCACATTGCGATGCAAATTGCCAAGAAAACACACCTTTCACTGTCACAGTTGCAGTGGTCTCTGCACTTCCTGCTTGACATGAGTAGCTGCCGCTGTCCTCAGGTTTGAGATCCTTGATGTGGAGCTGGAGGAAGCAGCCATCCTGCTCCATCTCATATTTCCTGCTAGCTCTCAGAGGCAGCCTGTTCTTCTTCCACTGTACCGACACTCCAGGCTTGGACAGTTCACAGCACAGGGAGACGGTACCTCCCTCCTCGGCCTTCACACTTTGCAATTCTTCTTTGAAAAATGGTGGGAGCTCTATGGAACAAAAAACAATTAGAGAGTACCATAATGGGATGTTTCATCTAGTTATGGCTAAATAAGAAAATGATTCTCATAGATGTGGGATGTTAGCCCCTCAAGGAAATAAAGAGTTTTGATAGATTTAGATGACAAAAAAAAATTATTTGAAATGTTTAAAATAACCTAAAGCTCACTGACAATGTAAAATTTACTCTGCAGATTTCCAAATGGACAAACCTTTCACTGTCACAGTTGCAGCGGTCTCTGCACTCCCTGCTTGACATGAGTAGCTGCCGCTGTCCTCAGGTTTAAGCTCTTTGATGTGAAGCTGCAGAAGGCAGCCATCCTGCCTCATCTCATACCTAATGCTTGATCTCAGAGGCAGCCTGTTCTTCCTCCATTGTGCTGACACTCCAGGCTTGGACAGTTCACAACACAAGGAGATGGTACCTCCCTCTTCAGCCTTCACATTCTGCAGTTCTTCTGTGAAAAATGGAGGGAGCTCTGGGAAAGACAGAGGGTCACAGACTAATGAAAAATACCAAAATAAGTAGAAACAAAATATGTCAATGTTTTTGCAGCCTTATAATGTGATTAATGGATGAATGGATTGAGTTTTGCCTATACTAAATATAATCGTATTGATTTTCAGATTGCAAAATATAATGTAATATAACTGAAATGTATTGGTTTCAATTATTCAAATATTGCTGACACTATAAATTTTGAAATGCCAATCTCCACATGCACAAACCTTTAACTGTGACAGTAGCAGAGGTCTCTGCACCGCCTACGTGACACGAGTAGCTTCCACTGTCTTCGGGTTTGAGCTCTTTGATATGGAGCTGCAATAGGCAACCGTCTTGCTTCATTTCGTACTTGCTGCTGGCTCTCAGTGGCAGCCTGTTCTTCTTCCATTGCACTGAAACTCCAGGCTTAGACAGCTCACAGTGCAGAGAGGTTTTACCTCCCTCTTCAGCCTCCACACTTCTTAATTCTTTCTTGAAGAATGGGGGGAGCTCTGAGAAGGAGAGTAACAAAGGACAAAATTGAACATCTTTATTATAAAAAGGTACAATGTGTGATATGCTTCTGAAAAGACACAATAGCCTTTTGAAATTTTAGTTTAACATAATAATACACAGAGTTTTTGCCATGAATGAAAGCAATTTGATGTGGTAAGTGGGTGAGACAACATTCAGTATTGACAATAAAATGTACTGATCAAGTTACATTTGGGTGTGAAACTGCTTTGTTGGAAAAAGCGATAGGTTCCATGAAGTTTTAATACATCACTTTCCTATCCTGATATAATATTTGCGGTACGCTGCATTTTGTTGAGTGCATACATTCACATAGAGTAAATGCAGAGCGGTTGTTCACTGCCAAATGCACAAACCTTTCACTGTCACAGTTGCAGTGGTCTCTGCACTCCCTGCCTGACACGAGTAGCTGCCGCTGTCCTCAAGTTTGAGCTCCTTGATGTGGAGCTGCAGGAAGCAGCCATCCTGCCTCATCTCGTGCTTTCTGCTGGCTCTCAGTGGCAGCCTGTTCTTCTTCCATTGAACCGGGACTCCGAGTTTAGACAGCTCACAGTACAGCGAGGCCGAACCTCCCTCCTCAGCCTCCACACTCTGTAATTCTTCTTGGAAGAATGGAGGCAGCTCTGGGAGAGAAAGATCAAGAATTGAGACATTTGGCATGATAAGAACATTTTGTAGTATAATTTCCCAATTCTATTTACTATTCTTAAAAAATAGGTACAATACATAGCATTCCAAGGAAAGAGAGATAAACTTCATAGTATCTAAACCTTTTTCTATTAGAATGTCTAATATCATTCACCACATGAAAGCAGCTCTTTTACCTGTTACAGTAAGTTTAGCACTGCTCTGCTCATCTCCTGTGTCACATGAGTATATGCCAGTATCCAAGGGATCCACATCATGGATAAGCAAAAGGTTGACTTTCCCTTCCTTACGTATCTCATATTTATCACCATTTCTTAGTGGGATGTGGTTGCGTCTCCAGGCAACCGGAGAGGTCAAATCAGTGGTTGTGCAGGACAAAGTGGCTGTTTCTCCTTCCATGATCACAACGTCTTTCGGCTCCTCCTCAAACAAGACTAGAACAAGACATCAAATGCCATTATATAAAATCAACTGACATTAAAGACAACTTCTTTAAATTCTACACTTTATTCTTTATGCTTCTGCTCACCTTTGGGCTTGGGAACAACTAGCCGGCGTGCAGAGGTCCTCTCCTCTCCAACCACAAATGCCACAGCGCCCGTCTCCTCAGGCGTTGTCATGGTGAGGACCAGTCGGTGCTGGCGACCCCGACACGTCATCTGGTTCATCTCGTTCTTCTGCAGAGGGCTGGAACCAAGCCACCAGACACCTTCACTCACGTCTGCATGGCTCAGCTCGCACAAAAACTCTGCATCCTCACCTGCTGTCACCATAATGTCCTTCAGCTCTGTGACGATCCGCACACGCTCTGTGGAGGATAAGGAAGCTATATACAGCTGGCTTTTTAGAGATGGAGATGGAAGGATGTATTATGCAACAGCTTAGGTGAGTATGACCTGTTGGCTTAATTCACTCTGCATTCACTACTTTTCTTATGCAGAATATAAGTTAAAATCCATCAATAAATAACAGCAAAATATTATTACAATTCAACTTAAACATCAACATACCCCTCACAATCAGCTTGGCAGTGGTCTTCTTGCCTCTGGAGATACAGCTGTACTCTCCTGCATCCTCCAGACACAGTTTCTTGATCTCCAAAGTGTGAGTGGGACCTGACTTCTTTAAAATACACCGTCCTCCATCTTCCAATGCAGTGTTGTCCTTTTTCCAAGAGACAGGAACATTAGCACTGGAAACTTCACAAGACAAAATCACAGATTTCCCCTCCATCACCACTTGGCTCTCCAGTTCCTTCTCAAAGAACACAGATGCAGCCGCTGGTAAAAGAAGAAAAGGAGACAGCACATTACAAAAGTTCTATTTGCATATAAAAACAACTACAGGTGTATTACTGAGGACACAACGTTCACTCTAACTAATCAGTAGGGTTAGCAGGGTGAAGGTTTGACAGTCTGCTCATAGAATTTATGAGAATTCAAGTGTTTACTGTTGCTTGTTTTAAGAAACACAAAGTGACAACATGTCAAATACCTCTCACGTTCACTTCAGCCGTCGTCCTCTGCTCTCCGAAGACGCAGCTGTACTCTCCGACATCCTCAGGCTGGATGTTTTTGATGTGTATCTCTGCTACCTTCCCTCTCTGTGTCATTTGATATCTGCCCCCGTGATACAGCTGGTCCTCGGCCTTCCACCACTGCACAGGCACCCCGGCCCTGGACAGTTCACAGTGAAGGGACACGTTGCCTCCTTCCCGGGCCTCCTGGTTCTTCAGACCCATTTTAAAGGAGAGGGGGATGGCTGTGGGAAAAATTGAGCACATGTAGTGTGTGTGTTTTTAATTTTATTCTATTCATGACTGTCATATGGTTAAGACACTGTACTTCATTTGTGATATTTTTTATGTCAAAACAGGAATTAAGAATATTTCTACAAGTTGGTTAGAGTGTTTAAACATTCGGCTGATCTCTTTAAAGATAGCTTTTAAAGACAGCATTGTCCTTTTTTTACTCCCTTCTTTTATTTCAATGCATAACTTTAAAATCAGAATAATCACAAATCAAAATTCATGTCAGTTTTTAAAATTTTTGAAAACTGTAAGAATACAAAAACCAGGAACCAAGCTTTGCATTAACAATCTTTTCTTACGTGTAATGGTGACATTGGCTGTGGTCTTCGCGTCGCCGTAGAAACAGCTGTAGAGTCCGCTGTCTTCCAGCTGTGTGTTTTTGATGGTCAGCTCCATGATGCTGTTTCGACTTTTAATCTGGTACTTGAAATTATTCTTTAGCAGCTCTTGTCCTTTCCTCCACTCCGCAGCAAGGCCGGGCTTTGACAGCTCGCAGCTCAGCATCACGTTGTTCTCCTCCTCCACCTGCTGATTCCTCAACTTTGTCTTGAATGTGATGGGAGGAGCTGCAAGGAGAATAACAATAACAAGTTGTCATTTTTCTCAAAAAAAAAAAAAAGAAGGTCTAGATTTTATCGTATCATGTTTCAGTGTGGGATCTCTCTCTTACCTTTGACGGTGAGCTCAGCAGTTGACTGGCTGTCGTTGGTCTTACAGGTGTATCTCCCAGCATCACTCTCCTCTATGTTGTTGATGATCAGCTTGGTGAGACGTCCCTCATGTTTCATCTCATATTTGTATCCAGGTTTGAGGATGACTCTGCCTTTCCTCCAGTCCACCGGAGCTCCAGGTTTTGAGAGCTCACAGCAGAAAACTCCACTGTCTCCTTCCTTCACCTCCAAGTTCGCCAACTCTTTTTTAAATGTTACGGGGATTTCTAAAAAGAAAATCAACAAATTAAGCAGACTCTTACACTGGAAATAGTACACTTAACTTTTTCCACACAATTTCAACTTGTTTCTTCTCATCTTTCTTAATACATCTGCTACATTTACTTCATAGGGAATACTGAGTCAATCTCACTGTGTGAGACAAAATCCCCAGCTGAACAGCATATTTCCATTTAAAGCCTTTCCTGGAGCTCACCTCTTACTTTGATGACAGCTGAAGTCACCGAGGTGCCAACAAAACAGCTGTACTCCCCAGCATCTGTGAGGGTTAAATTTCTGATCAGCATCTCAGTCACTCTGCCCTCTTGCTTCATCTGATATTTTTCTCCCTCCTTCAGGAGTTGGGCATCTCTCCTCCACTCCACTGGGACTCCGGGTTTAGAAAGCTCGCAGCGCAGAGTCACACTGCCCTCCTCCACAGCTTCCTGGTTCTTCAGCTTTTGCTTAAAAGTTACTGGGATTGCTGAGAAATGATGAGAGACAGAGGAAAATACTGAAGATGTGCAAATGACCTCAGCATAATTATGCTACTTTGCTACATAATGTATAATAGCTCTCACCAGTGATGATGATGGTGGCAGCGGTTTTTATATCATCACACACACAGCTGTATGTGCCACTGTCCTCAGGTTGGCTTTTCCTGATGAGGAGCTCTATGGTGGAGCCGCTCTGCTTCATCTGGTATTTCTCTCCACTGGTCAACACATTGTCTCCCTTGTTCCACTGCACGGGAATGCCAGGTTTGGAGAGTTCACAGCACAGTGTCACTCCGTTGCCTTCCTGCACCTGAACGTTCTTCAGTTCTTGAAGGAATCTGATGGGCCGTTCTGGAGCAGACCACAGGAAGAGGAACGTCAGAATGAGAAAATGTTCTCATGCAGAGGAGAGTCTGTTCTGCTGCTCTTAAACTTGCCCGAGCTTTCATGTATACATCGGGTGTCAGTATCAGTTTATGTCACCTGGTGTCAGTTAAAGAGGTCATGTGTAGATAGTAAACCAAGGCCTGCAAAAGATCTCACAGGAGTGATCATTTTTACCTAAATTATGATCTTTCCCAAGTTTGCAATTTACAGCAAATTACTGTGTAGTTCCTAGAACTCACCATTCACGATGATTGTAGCTTTTGTTGTCTGTTCTCCATATACAGCTATAATCTCCGGCGTCGTCCAAACTGACATCTGAAATCTTCATCTCTACCTGCAGGTCCCTCTTCCTCATCTGGTACTTGTCTCCATTTTTCAGCAGCTCTCCTCCTCGTCTCCACTCAACTGAAGGAGCAGGTTTGTTAAGCTCACAGCGCAGAACAACGCTGTTGCCCTCCGTCACCTCCTGGTTGACTAGTGGCAGCTTAAAACTTGGTGGTAAACCTGAAAATCAGAGAAAATTTTGTAAAAATGGAAAACGGCTGCATTTGAGAGCTGGGGGATGAACGTCCACCCCTGTGAGAACATGTGTTGTCAGTGTGCTTCTGATAAATAAATAGGGTTTGAACCCTGCAACATCTGCCTGACCACTCAACATGTCAGGGACAGATTTAAGTTTTTGTTGGTTTTTTTTGGGAGTGGGCTCTTTTTGCAACTACCCAGGCAAAACAGTACATTCTACACTTAGAATAATGATCACATTAGAAAAATTCAAGTTGTGCCGATATCAATTCCAATACCGGAAAATGGCTGATGTAATCGCTGATACCGGTACTGCCGAAAATGCTGGCATCGGTCTGTGCACTGATCCAATACCATGTGATTCATTAGCTGCTATTTAAAAACTTTACACCGGAAAGTCCCTCCCACAATAAGGTGATGTGCGAGAAATTAGATTTTCCTAGATTTTAGCTTTTATGTTGTTGTTGCACTGCTGTTGTATGGTGTTTTATTTAAATATTTTTATTTTACTAAATTATGATTACACCTTACCTTTTAAAGGAGCTGATATTTTTTTGTGCTGGTATCGGATCAGTACTCGGTACCAGCAGCTACATAAGTTTGGGTATCAGAGTCGGTATCGGGAAGGAAAAAATGGTATCAGAACATCTCTAAGAAAAACTGTAAGAATGAAAATGTTTTTGCAGCCTGAACTGATGAAAACTGATCATGCAAAGATCTATTGATTTCCAAGGATACTAAAACACGTTTCTTTGTGTTCAGTATGACAAGAAACATGATAAATGTTACATGGAAGTTACATTATAGCGAAAGGGAGATGTAAGGGACACGGCAGGTATGTTCACAAGAAAATCTGTCATGCTAATAACCCTTTGTTCTAGCTAACCATTCAGTTAAATCTGAACAGTGAAATGGATTATATGATAATCCATTATAGGCAGTGAGTTAAATAAAACTAAATCTAAAACATCCA
This sequence comes from Naso annulatus, assembly GCA_029783625.1. NCBI lineage: Eukaryota > Metazoa > Chordata > Actinopteri > Acanthuriformes > Acanthuridae > Naso > Naso annulatus. The sequence goes on along the minus strand of JAPZDX010000020.1, from coordinate 15,671,973 downwards.
ATACAATCTAAACATCCCTTACGACACGACTCTAAATCCAATCTACAGTATCTTTTTACCCAGCTCATGAGAAGTAATGTACAGTACCCACAGAGTACTGTGACATTTAGCCATAAGCATATTGAGTGAAAAGATAAGAAGCAATTATTTATCCATTGAGTTTTAAGTGAAATGGAATAATGGAGGTCACACAGGATTGAAACCAGCTGGGTCTAAATTGTTTTGCTTTGTACTACGTGAGAGCTGACCTCTTTGACGTCTGCGCTCTGGTGATTCTGTTGAACACATCAGGAAAATTCAAAAAAAGAGGAAAAATGTGCTTAACAAAAACTTTATTCAACAAAGGTAGGGGAATTTTCACCAAAAAGTCTCTTACCTTTGACAGTGAGCTCAGCAGTTGACTGGCTGTCTTTAGTCTTACAGGTATATTTCCCAGCATCGCTCTCCTCTACGTTGTTGATGACCATCTTAGTGAGACGTCCCTCCTGCTTCATCTCATATTTCTCACCAGGCTTTAGGATCAATCTGCCTTTCCTCCACTCCACTGGAGCTCCAGGTTTGGAGAGCTCACAACAGAAAACTCCACTGTCTCCTTCCTTCACCACCAGGCGCTGGATCTCTCGTTTAAATGTCACGGGAAGTGCTGTTGGGATTTTGTATATTAATAAATCCTCTATTCATTAACTGCAATTGTGTTTACCTACCTACTTATACTCAAATAGGCTTGTCCCCTCACTCCCAGGTTGTGCTCTTCAGTTGAATTACAGAATGTAGGCGCTTACGTTTCTCTGCTCTGTCCTTAAAGCCATAACAAAAATCATACTTTGTTATCATAGCTTTGTACATGTACATGTACTTTAGGGCTTCACAATATTCAAATAAAAACACATTGTGTTATTTTCTGACATGTACATTGCGATATGAAGAAATACAGAAATCTTTACCAGTATACTTGAAAAGTTCTATTTTTTTTTTAAATATTAACATTAGAATGATGGGGTGATTTTGTAGGGAAGAACATCGAAAACAAACCTGACCAAAAAAAAGATGAAAAAAACTTGTTTAGCTTTTTAAAAAGGTAATACTGTGAATACGCTTTCGAGTGATTAAATTAATTTTGAGAGGAAAATGGATCATTTGAATCCACCTGTTGACTCTCCATGAAGTCATTCGTTCTTTTCTTTTTGCAACCAAACTGATCAAGAATGGTTGTGATCGGTGGTGAATGCATGTGCTAAGCCTGCATGTCACAAACCAGCAACTAACTCTGTGTATCCAAGAACCCTTAATTAAATTACGTCATATCATCGGACTTCTCTTACAGAAAGTCTCTTTCAGAAGTCTGAAGTCTCTTACTGAAAATGAGACACTGGTTTCCCTTTTGTTTCAAGCTG